>CAWUPB010000143.1:0-179792 GCA_963924115.1 Dovyalis caffra
AGAGAGAGAAAAAGAGTGAAAGAGAGGGAGACATAGGGAGGGATAAAGAAGAATAAAGAGGGAGAGAGGGAGAGAGAATGTGGAAGAGGGAGAGGAAGAGATAGAGGGATAAGAGTAAGAGATGGACAGAGATAGAGAAAAGGTGAGAACTTATGAGAAAAAGGGAGAGAGTGGGAGATAGGAGGGGAAGGGAGATAGCAAAAGAGAAGGGAGAGAAAAGGAGGGAGGAAGAGAGATAAAGAGAGTGGGAGAGAGAGGGGGAGAGGAAGAGGGAAACAGAAAGAGAACGAAAGAGAAGGAAAGAAAGAGATAAGAAAACAAAAAAAGGAGAGATGGAGAGATAGTGAGGGAGGGAGAAGGAGAGAGAGAGAGAAGGTGGAAAGATAGAGATGGAGGGAGAGGAGAGAGGAAGAGAAAGATAGAGATAGAGAGAGGGAGTGAGAGAGGGATTAGGGGAGCGAGAGAGTGAGAGAAAAAGGGAGAGAGAATGAGAGAAGGAGAGGAAGAAAGAGAGAGAGGGAGGGAGACAGAGGGAGAGAGATAAGGAGAGGGAGAGAGGGGGTGGGACAGAGAGGGAGGGAGAGTGAGAATGAGAAAGAGAGAGCCATGGAGGGAGTGAGAGAGGGGGAATGAGATACAATAGGAGAGAGAGGGAGAGTAAGAGAGGGAGTGAGAGAGGAAGAGAAAGCGAGGGGGATAGAGGGAGTGAGAGAGGAAAGGAAAGATAGGGGAGAGAGGGAGTGAGAGTAACAAGGAGAGATAGAGAAATAGAGGAAAGGAGGAGGATAAAGAGAGATTGAGAGGGAGAGGGAGAGAGAGGAAAGGAAAGAAAAGAGGGAGACGGAGTGAGAGAGATTAGAAGGGAGAGAGAGAATGAGATTGATAAAGAGGAAGAGAGAGAGAGAGCAAGGGAGAGAGATGGAAAGAGAAAGAGAAAAGAGAAGGATGAAGGGGAAGATAGATTAAGTGATAGAGAGAGGAATAAAGGAAGATAGTGGGGAGAGAGTGAGAGAAGGAGAGAGAGAAGGATAGAAAAGGAGAGAAGGAGAGGGTGAATAGAGGTAAAAGGATAGAAAGAGGGAGTGAGGAGATGGAGAGGGAGAGAGTGAGAGTGGAGAAGGAGAGAGGAGAGAGAAGGAGAGAGAGAGGAAGAGAGATTATGGTAGTGGGGGAAATAAAGGGAGAGAATAGGAGGGAGAGAGAGGGGAGAGGGAGAAAGAGGATAGAGAGAGGGTATAAGAGAGAGAGGGAGAGAGGGAGATGGAGAAAGGGAAAAAGGAGAGTGAGGGAGGTCTAGAGAGAGAAAAAAGAGAAACAAAGTAAAAGAGTGAGATAGGGGAAATGAGAGGGGGAGAGAGGGAGAGAGGGGAGAGAAAAGGAGAAAGGTAGAAATGAGGAGAGAAAGGGAAAGAGAGGGAGAAGGAGAGGGAGAAGGAGAGAGAGAAAGAGGAGAGAAAAGGGAGAGAGTGTGTGAATAAGGGTGAGAGATAAAAAGAGCAGGAGAGAGGAAGAGAGAGGAAGGAGAAAGGGAGAGGGAGGGAGAGAGGAGGGAAAGACGAAAAGGGAAGAAGAGGAATCGTAACCCTCGTAAAAATCCTTAACCGTAAAGTGATACGATTAGAATATATATATATATATATATATATATATATATATATTAAGTGTAAGTATAATTATCATTACACCATGAGACATTAATTCTTGAAATATGTGATTTATGCTAAATTAAAGTTATTGTACTTGAGATTAATGGTTTAATTATTAAATAAATCAAATATGCAAAATCAGTATTTTGAGGACTATATTCTGTCCGAATTTTGTGTGACTTATTTGAGAACTTTAGAGTGATTTATGGGTAACACTTAAAGAATAAAAGTTGTTCATCTATATGTCTACTAGCTCTCTACAAAATTTATTGATTTTTAGATTTATTTATAAATATTTATGGCCATTTTAGTATAGACTGGTTTAGAGGCATCACTGCTGGAATATTTTTGGGGGATGAAATTCCGAGTTTAAGGTGAGGAATTTCCGAAAATATTGTGAGAAAGAGGGATGTTTAGTTAGTTGAAATAGATTAGTTAGAGTGTTTATTTAGTCTAACCAATTATTTATGACACATAAGCCCCCTTAATTAATGAATTAAGGCCAACTCACCCTAAACCCATCAAACCCGCCACTCTCTCTCTCTTGACTCACCAATAGCTTTCCACTCTCCCAAATTAAATTAAGAAATTTGTACAATTAATTATACTAATATTTTAAGCATGTATATATATATAGACTAAGTGTGAATGGAATAAAATTTTAGGCAACCCGTAGCTACATAAAAGGGAGAGAAAAACGGTAAGGAAAGAGACGAAGAGGAAAGGAAAAGAAAAAGAAAGAAGAAAGAAAAGAAAGAAGGGGAAAGCCTAAAAATAATTTAGGAAATTAAATAAAAGTAAGTAGGTTCCATTTATAGTTATTTTATGTCTTAAGTTTTTTTTTTAAGTGTTTATTTCATGTGTTTGTAATAATTTTCAATAGGTTGCTATGGTTGTTTGTGTTGGTGTTAGGGTTTGGCAAATTGTGATGGATCTATGTGTTTGTGTTGTGATGCAAAGTTTGTTTGATGTGTTTAAATGTGTGGATGGTTTGGAAAGAAAAAAAAGGATATGGACCGAATTGGTTACGACCAAACTAGATTTGGTGAACATGACTTGAAAAGGAAAGGAGTTGCCCTAGGTTAAAACCATTTGGCCAAGTGGGGGAAATTGGGAAAGAGTTGATCTTTTGGGGAAATTAAGGGCCTAGAATATCATGGTAACTCAATTATGAATGGGTTAATAGTTTAGGGTGGAAATAAATTCAGTAGACATAAAAGACAATCAATGGCCATCTTAACAACCCATTCGGCCTAACAAAAAGAAAAATAGGGTTTTAGACTTCATTAGGTAAATAGGATATTTGATGAATAAATTTGGTTTCTTTTGTGGACCTTAAGGTTTAGATCTCCTTGGTAACCCTTCTAAAGTATGGTTTGGTAAGTTATTGGCAAGTTAGTATCAAACGAATTGACCTAGAAAGGGAAAACAATGTCTTGCTCATTTTGGGACCAATCGACCTAGAAAAGAAAATGATTAACAATGAATTATTTTGTGTAATTAGAGATCAAGAATTAAAAATGAACTCAAATAGAGACCAATTGTTATCGGACATATAAATGGAGTAATGGAAAAAGAGAATTCAAGAAAAATCAAGATTAAGACTTAGACCCATTCCGAGTCAACCTCGAGTACTAAGATTAAAGGTTCGGATTAAACAAGAGATTGGCTTAAGTATGTCACACATGAATCCTTAGGATTAACCAGTCTTGTAAACTATGTAATAAATCAAAAATTCGAGCCTAGACTTGCTAGGTCCACGAGAAGGAAAACTCATAAGTACGAAGTAGATTTATGCAATGAATGATACTAATGAATGAGATTTGTGTTCTTATTTCGAATACTTTGAATGGTACATGAAACACTTATAAAGTCCCAAGTGTGGATCGAGACATGAGAATGGATTGAGAAGAAAATACCGATAGCGTAATTAGTTGAATGGGTTAAACATAATACCATGTGCATCACGTGTATTTGGGGGTGGTATGAAATTGAGAAAAATCATTGAGTTGTGAGATAATGCGGTTCGGTAACCGAATTAAATGGAATGGATAATAGCATGAAAGCATGTGCGTGCTCTATTGCTAACACCGTTAAACGAGGGATAATTTCGTTGTGAGCGGTAGGTGATAATGAGATCACTAAGAAAGAGCAATAGAGCGATAGGTAATCATACGATCACCGAGAGATGGAACGCACGACCTCACTCGTTACCTAGGGTACCCGAATTAAAATGGATGGGTAGACCGAGAAACGGAACTTTATTGCATATCACGTGCATCACCCTACTTACCGAGCGTCGGCTAACCCCATTACTCGTTTTCATGCTATGATAGAAACGAGTCAAAGTAGTAGGGATGCTACTTAGGTCCTCCAAAAAATTTCATGTGTGACACAAGTGTACTCGTAATTTCTTTTGACTATAATTTTAAGGTTGGGGTATCGATAAATAGTTTGATAGTATTATAAATAAATTTTTTAATTTGTTCCACTATATTACTACTATTATGTACATTGTCTTATACGTGTTTGTGTTTCATGTATGATAAGTCCTTAATGTATGAGCACATATGCGTTTGAGGTTAATTGAGAATTGGTCATGTCGGCGTGATGCGCTCCTTGCTTAGTCACTCTTTTTGGGTATTTAGGAAATGGGTTGGGGAAGGGGTGTCACAAAAAGGGGGAGAGAGAGAGGGAGAGGAAGAGTGAGAAAGAGATAGAAATAGAGGAGGAGGAGAGGCATAGGAGAGAGAGGGAGAAAGAGAAGGAAGAGGAGAAGGAGAAGGAAAAGGGAGAGAGAGGAAAGGAGAGAGGAACAGAGAGAGGGAGAGAAAGGGACAAAGAGGGAGAGAGAGAGGGAGATAAAGGGAAAGGGAAAGGGAGGGAGAGATAAAAGAGAAAGATGGGAAGACCAAGAGAGGGAGAGAGGAATAGAGAAAGAGAGGAGAGAAAGAGAGAATGGGAGATCGAAAGAGCATGGGAGAGGAAGGAAGAGAGGGAGAGAGAAAGAAAAAGGGCGAGGGCGAGGGAGAGGGCGAGGGAGATGAGAGGGAGAGAGAGAGAAAAGGAGAGAGAGGGAGAGGGAGAGGGGTAGAAAGAGAGAGGGAGGGAGAAGGAGGCGGATACGAGAGAAGGAAAGAAAGGGAGAGGCCGAGAGGAGGGAGAGAGAATAAAAGGGAGAGAAAGAGAGAGAGAAAGATAGAAAGAGGGAGAGAGAGAGGAAGAGAGAGATAGAGGTAGAGAGAATGAATGAGAGAGGGTGAGAGAGAGGAAGGTAGAGAGAGGGAAAGAGGGTGAGAGACAAGGAGAGAGAAAAAGCAAGAGAGAGGGAGAGCGAAAAAAGAAGGAGATTGAGAGGGATATTAAAATTAGGAAGGAGAGAAAAAGCAAAAGATGGAGAGAGAAAAAGATTAAGAGAGAGGTAAAGTGAGGAGAGGAAGAGAGAGCGAGAGAAAGAGAGGGAGAGAAAGTGAGAGAGAAAGGGAGGGAGAGTGAGGAATGGAAGGAGAGGGACCGAGAGCAAGAGAGGGAGAGAAAAAGAGAGGGAGAAAGTGAGAAAGAGGGAGTGAGAGATAGTGAGAGAGTTAAAGAGAAAGGGGGTGAGAAAGAGTAAGTAAGAAAGAGAAAAAAGGAGAAAGAAAAGGAGAGAGAGAAAGAGAGGAGAGAGAAAGGGAAAGAGAGGGATAGATAGAAGGAGAGTGAGAGAATGGGTGAGATAGAGAGAGAGTGGGATCAAGAGGGAGAGAGGGAGATGGAATCAAGGAAGGAGAGAGCAACAGAGAGAGAGAGAGAGAGAGAGGGAAAGAGGGGAGATAGGGAGAGAGCGAGCAAGAGAGGGAGAGCTAAGGAGAGGTTTATATGTGTATATATATATATACATATATGTATGTACATCCATACATACATAAATTCATATATGTATGTATGTGTAGGAAGAGAGAGAGAAAGAGAGAGAGGAATAGAGAGAGAGAAAGAGAGAGAGCAATGGAGAGAGAGAGAAAGATAAAGAGGGAGAGGTAAAGAGGGAGAGAGAGAGGAAGAGGGAGAGAGAGGGAAAAGGAGAGGGAGAGAGGGAGAGAAGGAGAAAGAGAGAGAGGGAGAGAGGGAAGGAAGGAGGGAGGAAGAGACTCGTGGGAGAGGGAGAAAGAGGGAGAGTAATAAAGGGAGGGAGGGTAGGGAGAGAGAGAAGAGGAGAGGAGGAGAGAAAGGGAGAGGAAGTGAGAGAGAGAGAGAGGGAGAGAGATTGAGAGGGACTTAGAGCCAAAAAGAGAGAGTGTGAGAGAGGAAGGAAGAGATGGAGAGACAAGGAAGGGAGAGGCAGAAAGAAAAAGAGAGAGGGACGAGGGGGAGAGTGAGGGAGATAGGGAGAGGAACATAGAGATAGGAGAGAGAAGGAGTGGGAAAGAGATAGGAGAGAGAAGGCGGGGAAAGAAAGAGAGGGAGAGAGAAGGAGAGAGGGAGAGAGAGGGAGAGGGAGAGGGAGAGTAGGGAGAGAGAGAACGAGAGAGGGAGAGAGCTAGAGAGAGAGAGGGAGATAGGGTTAGGGGGAGGGAGGGAGGGATATATATGTATAGAAGTATAGGAAAAGAGGGAGATAGATAAAGAAACAAAGATAAAGATAGAAAAAGAGAGAGGAAAGGAGAGAGAGAGAGGAAGGAAGAGGAAGAGGAAGTGGGAGAGAGAGGTAGAGGTCGAGGGAGAGAGATGAAGAAATAGAAGGAGAACGAGAGAGAGAGAGTGTGTGTAAGAGAGGGAGAGGGAAAGAAAGGGTGGGAGAGAAAAAAAGAGACAAAGAGGGAGAGGAAGAGAGAGAGAGAGATAGAGAAAGAGAGGGGGAGTGAGAGAGAGAAAAGGTGAGGGAGAGAGGGAGACGGAGAGAGAGCAATGTATATATATATATATATATATATATATAAAGGAGAGAGTGAGATAGAAAAAGAGAAAGAAAGAGAGAGAGAGGGAGTGAGGGATAGAGGGAAAGAGAAAAAGAGGGAGAAAGAGGGATTTATACATATATATATATATATATATATATATGTTGGTAGAAAGAGAAAGTTAAAGGGATAGAGAGAAAGAGAAGGAGTAAGGGGGATATATATATATATATTAGAAGAGAGAGAAAGAGAAAGAGATAAAGAGACAAAGAGACAAAGAGAGGGTAGAGGAGAGAGGGATAAGAAGAGGGAAAGAGAGAGAGGGAGAGAGGGAGAGATAGAGAGAGAGAGATAGAAGGGAGAAGACAAGAGAGAGAGGGGGAGAGCAGGTGAGGGGGAGAGAGGTAGAGGAAGAAAAGGAGAGAAGGGGAGAGAGGGGAGTGAGAGAGATAAAGAGAGAGGGAGAGAGTGATGGAGAAAGGGAGAATGAGGAAGAGATAGAGTGAAGGGAAAGAGAGAAATGGGAGGGAAAGAGAGTGAGAGAGTGGGAGAGAGAGGGAGGTAGATAAGAAGAGAAAGTGAGTGAGAGTGAGTGAGAGAGAGAGACAGAGGGAGTGAGAAAGAGGGAGAGGGAGAGGGAGAGAGAGGGAGAGAGGGAGAGGGAGAGGGAGAGGGAGAGAGGGAGAGGGAGATGGATAAAGGGAGACATGAAGAGAGAGGGAGAAAGAGGGATAGAGGGAGAGAGTGTGCAAGAGAGGTGGAGAGAGATAACAATACCGGGTAGAGGTAGAGAGAGGGAGATGGGGGGAGGGAGAGATAGAGAGATCATGAGGGACGGGGAGTGAGATGAAGAGACAGAGCGAGAGGGTTAGAGAGCAAAAGAAAGAGGAGGGAGGGTAGGAGGGAGGGAGGGAGGGAAAGAGCGAGAGAGGTAAAAAGAGAGCGGAAGGGAATAGAGAGGGTAAGGGGAGAGGTATAAAGAGAGGAAGAGGGTGAGAGGGGGAAATAGATATGAAAAGGGAGAAAGTACTAGAAGGAGAGATAGGGGTAAAAAGATGGATAGGAAGGGAGGGATGGAGCACGAGAGAGGGTGAGAGGGACGAGAGAATGAGAGAGGGAGAGAGGGAAAGAGAGAAGAGGAACAAAGAGGGAGAAAGAAAGAGATGGAGAAAAAAGGGATATATATATGTTGGAAGAGAGAGAATGAGAGAGAGAGAAAGAGAGGGAGAGAGAATGAGGGTAAGAGAGAGAGAGAAAGGGATGGAAAGGGAGGGGGAGAGAGAGGTTAAGAGAGGCAAAGAGGGGGAGAGATGGAGAACAATAGGGAGAGAGGGTGAGAAAGAGTAAAAGAGAAGGAAATAGTGAGGGAAAGGGAGATAAAGAGGAAAAGAGAGGGGAAAAAGAGAGAAAGAAGGAGAGAAAAAGGAAGAGAGAGTGGGAGAAAGAGGGAGAGGGAAAGATAGGGAGGTAGAGAAGGAGAGAGGGAGAAGGAGAGGGAAAAATAGAGAAAGAGGGAGAAAGGGAGGGAGAAAGGGATAAGGATAGAGAGGGAGAGGGAGATAGAGAGGCAGAGAAGGAGAGGGAGATAGAGGGGGAGAGAGGGAGAGAGGGTGAACGAGAGAGGAAGGGAGAGGGTGAGGGGAGAGACAAGGAGAGGGAGAGAAAGATAGAAGGAAAGAGGGAGAGAGAGCAAGAAAGGTAATGAGAGGAGAAGAGTGAGGGAGAGGGAGAGAGAGAGAGGGAGAGAGAGTCAAAAAGAGAGAGGAATCAAGGAGGAGAGAGAGTAGTGATTAGTAGAGATAGGAGATTAGTAGATGGAGCGAAAGAGAGAGAGAGAGAGAGGTAAAGAGAGAAGGAGAGAGGGAGAGATAGGGAGAGGGATGTGGAGGAAGAGAGAACAAGAGAGAAAGAGAGAGCACAAGAGAGATATAGAGAGATAGATAGGGAGATAGGATGAGAGAGAAGAGGAGAGAGAGAGTGGTAGAGAGGGATAGATGGAGTGTGAGGGAGGGAGAGAAGAGAGAGAAAGTAGTAGAGAGAGAAAGACTAGGAGAGAGATTGAGAGTGATGGAGAGAGGGGAGAGAAGGAAGGAGAGGGGGAGAGAGGGAGACAAGAGGAAAGGGAGAGAGATAGCGAGAGGGATAGAGAGAGAGGAAGAAAGTGACGAGAAGAGAGAGAAAGAGAGAGAGTGAATGAGAGCGGGAGAGAAATGGAAAGGCATGAGAGAAAAGGAAATAAAGAAAGAGAGAGAGAGAGTGAGGGAGAGAAAGATAAAGGGGAGGAGGAAGGGAGACCCAAAATGAGAGAAAGAGGGAGAGAGGTAGAGAGAGGGAGAGAGAAAGAGAGAAAGAGAGGGGAGAGAGGCAGAGAGGAGAGGGAATGAGGGATAAAAGAGAGAGAAGGAGGGATACAGGAGAGAGGGAGAAAGAGGGATATATATATATATATATATATATATATATATGTTCAAAGAGAGAGAAAGAGAGGGAGCAAGAGAGCTATATATATTAGAAGAGAGAGAAAGAGAAAAGGATAGAGAGATAAAACAGGGAGCACGAGAGAGAGGTAGAGAGAGAAGAGGGTAGAGGAGAGAGGAGGAGGGAGGGAGAGAGAGAGAGAGGCAGAGAGAGTGATAGAAAGGGAGAAGGCAAGAGAGAGAGGGATCACGAGTGAGGGGAAGAGAGAGGTAAAGGGAGAAAATAAGAGAGATGAAGAAAGAGAAGGAAAGGGGATAGGGAGAGAGGGAGAGTAAGGAGATAAAGAAAGAAGGAGAGACAAATGGAGAAGGGGAGAGTAAGGAAGAGATAGAGCAATGGGAAAGAAAGAAAGGGGAGAGAAAAAAGTGAGAGAGAATGGAAGAGAGAAGGTGGGAGAGAGAGGGAGGTAGATAATAAGAGAAAATGAGAGAGAGTGAGTGAGAGGGAGAGGGAGGGAGAGGGAGAAAGGGAAGGAGATGGAGAGGGATAGAGAGATAAGAAAAGAGAGGGAGAAAGTGAGGTAGAGGGAAAGAAATAGCAATAAAGGTAGAGGTAGAGAGAGGGAGAGGGAGAGAAAGAGAGATAGAATGAGAGAGAGAGAGGAAGGAGGGTAATAGAGAAGGATAGATGGAGAGAGAGGGAAGGAGAGGAATAGAGAGGGAGATAATAGAGAGAGAAAGAGTAGGAGAGAGGTTGAGAATGAGAGAGAAAGTGGGAGAGAGGGAAGGAGAGAGGGAGAGAGGGAGGAGGAAAGGGAGAGAGAAAGGGATACGGATCAAGAGAGAAAGAGAGTGATGGGGAGAGATGGAAAGAGAAAGAGAGGGGGATAGAGAAGGAAGAAGAGAGGGAGAGAAATAGAAATAGCATGAGAGAGAGAAGGAGTAAAGAAAAAGAGAGAGTGAGTGAGGGGGAGAGATAAAAGAGAAGAGAAGGAGAGAGAGCTAAAATGAGAGAGAGGGGAGAAGGGTGGAGAGAGGGAGAGAGAGGGAGAGGGAGAAGGAGAGGAGAGGGAGAGAGAAAGAGGAG
This sequence comes from Dovyalis caffra, assembly GCA_963924115.1. Lineage (NCBI taxonomy): Eukaryota > Viridiplantae > Streptophyta > Magnoliopsida > Malpighiales > Salicaceae > Dovyalis > Dovyalis caffra. Next base: position 10,025 of record CAWUPB010000143.1, read on the forward strand.
AGAGGGAGAGAGAAAGAGAGGGATAAAGGGGGATATATATATATTTATGTGGGAAGAGAGAGAAAGATAAATGGATAAAGAGAAAGAAAGGGAACATGAGGGATATAAAAAGGAGAAAGGGATAGAGAGATAAAGAGAGGGAGTAAAAGGAAGAGGGGGAGAGAGGAAGAGAGAGGGAGAGGCAGAGAGTGATAGAAAAGGAGAAGGCGAGAGAGAGAAGGAGCGGAGTGAGGGGGAAGAAGGGAGAGGTAGAGGAAGAAAAGAGAGAGATGAAGAAGGAGAGGGAGAAAGGGAGAGGAAGAGAGGGCAAGTGAGAGAGATAAAGGGAGAGGGAGAGATAGATGGAGATGGGAAGAGTGGGGAGAGTAGAGCAAGAGGAAGAGAGAGAGTGGGAGAGGGAGGGAAGTAGATAAGAAGAGAAAGTGAGAGGGAGTGAGTGAGAGAGAGAGAAGGAGTGAGAAGGAGGGAGAAAGGGGGATAAATGGAGAGAGAGTGTAAGAGAGGTAGAGAGATAGCAATAAAGGTAAAGATAGAGAGAGAGATGGAGAGGGAGAGGAAGAGATAGGGAGAGATATAAGGACATGGTGAGGGAGTTGGATTGAGAGGGAGAGAGAGAGGAAGGGGAGAGAGCAAGAGAAATAGACAAAGAAATGGAGGGAGGAGAGAGTAAAGTGAGGGGAGAGAGAGGGTGAGGGAGAGAGATATGGAGATAGGGAGGGGGAGAGAAGGGGAAATAGATATGAACAGGGAGAGAGTGCTAAAGGGAGAGAGGGTGGTAAAGAGATGGAGAGGAAGGGAGGGAGAGATGGAGAGAGTGCATAAGAGAGAGAGGTCAAGAGAGAGAGAGAAAGAGAGAGGGAGAGAGGGAAAGAGAGAAGGGGAGAGAGTAAGGAACAAGAGAGGGAGAGAGAGGGAGAGAGAAAGAGATGGAGAAAAAAAGGATATATATATATATATATATTAGAATAGAGAATAGAGGGCAAGAGAGAGGGGAAGAGAAAGGGAGAAAGGGAGGGGGAGAGAGGGAGAGGAAGAGTTATGGAAAGAGAGGTGGGAGAGAGAGGATGGGAGACAAAAAGAGGGACAAAGATAAAAAAAAAGAGGGAGAGAGGGTGAGAGATAGCAAAAGAGAAAAAATGGATAGGAAAAGAAACATGGAGAGGGAAAAAGAGGGGGAGAGAGAGAGAGAGAGGGGAGAGAAAGAGAAAGTAAGAGTGTGAGAAAGAGGGAGAGGGAAAGATAGGGAGGTAGAAAGGGAGAGAAAGTGAGAGATATTGGGAGAGGGTGGGAGAAAAAGAAAGAAAGAGGTAGAGAGGGGAGAGAGAGATAGGGGGAGAGAGGGGAGAGAGGGAGAGGGAGATTGAGAGGGAAGGGGGAGAGAGAGAGGGAGAAAAGGCGAGGGGGAGAGATAGAGAGAGGAAGAGAAAGATAGAAGGAGAGAGGAAGAGAGCAAGAGAGGTAGTGTGAGAGAGGGAGATTAAGGGAGAGAAAGTGAGAGAGAGAAGGAGAGTCAAAAGGAGGGAGGGAGCGAGGAGGAGAGAGAGTATAGAGTGGGAAAGATAGGGATAGAGGTAGAGGGAGGGAAACAGAGAGAGAGAGAGGGGAGAGAGAATGATATAGGGAGACTAATAGAGAAAGGGATAGGGAGGAAGGGAGAGCACGAGAGAGAGAAAGCACAAGAGAGAGGGGGAGGGAGAGATAAAAAGATAGGATAAAAGAGGACAAGAGAGAGAGTGATGGAAAAGGATAGAAGGGGAGAGAGGAAGGGAGAGGAAGAGAGAGGGAGATAGTGAAGAGAGAAAGAGTAGGAGAGAGATTGAGAGTGATAAAAAGAGGGGGAGAAGGAGAGGTGAGTGAGAGGGAAAGGATGAAAGTGAGAGGGATAGGGAGTGCGATAGAGAGAGGAAGAGAGTGATGAGGGGATAGAGAAAGGAGGGATAGGGAGGTAGAGAGAAGGATAGAGAGAGGGGAGAAATGGAAAGGGCATGAGAGATAGAAGGAAATAAAGAAGAAGAGATAGAGTTCATAAGGGAGAGAGAGATAAAAGGGGAGAGAGGGAGATAGAGCTAAAATGAGACGGGGAGGGAGAGAGGTGAAGAGAGGGAGGGAGAGAGGAAGAGGGTAAGGAGAGAGAGAGGGAGAGAGAAGGAGAGAGAGAGGAGAGAGGGAGAGAGAGGGAGAGAGAAAGATGGATATATATATATATATATATATGTTGGAGGAGAGAGAAAGATAAAGGGATAGAGAGAAAGAGAGGGAGCAAGAGGGATATATATATATATATTAGAAGAGAGGGAAAGAGAATGGGATAGAGAGATAAAAAGAGGGAGTAAGAAGAAGAGGGAGAGAGAGGGAGAGGGGTGGAGAAGAAGGGGATACAGAGAGGGAGGGAGAGAGTTGGAGAGAGAGAGAGAAGAGGATGATGGAGAAGGGAGAGAGATGGAGAGAATGAGAGTAAGAAGGGGAGAGAGAAAAGAGAAAGGTACAAAGTAGGAGAGAGAAAGGGAGAGGGAGAGAGGGAGAGTGAGAGAGAGATGGGGATAAATGGTGAAAGAATAGGAGAAAGTGCAATTGAGAGGAGAAAGGGAATGAGATATGAAAAGAGAGTTCTCCCTCTCCCTCTCTCTTTCTCTCCCTCTCTCCCCTCCCTCTCTCCCTCTTCCCTCTCTCTCCTTCCCTCTCCCCTCCTAACCTCTTTCCCTTTCTCTTACTCTCTCTATCTCCCTCTCTTTCTCTCTCTACCGCTCCCTCTCTCTCTCCCTCTCCTAACCTCCTTCCCTCTTTCTTACTCTCTCTATCCCCCTCTCTTTCTCTCTCTACCTCTCTCCCTCTCTCTCCTACTCCCTCTATTTCCCTCGTTCTCCCTCTCAATCCCCCTTACTCCCACTCTCTCCTTCTATCCCCTTCTCCCTCCCTCCTATTATCTCTCCCCCTTCCTCTCTCTTTCTCACTCTATTTCTCTCCTACTCTCTCTCCCCATCCTTCTCTCCCTTGCTATCCCTCCCTCACCTTTTCGCTCTCTACCTCCCTTTAATTTTTCACCTCTTTCCCTCCCTCTCTCCCATCGACCTTTTCCCCTCCCTCCCTCTCTTTGCCTCTCTCTCCCTCTCTCTTTCATTATGTCTCTCACTCTCTATCTCTTTCTCTCACTACCTCTCTTTTCATATATCTACCTCTCTCTCTCCTCTCATTCTGTCACTCTCTACCCCTCTCCCCCTTCCCTCATTCTCCGTCTCTTTCCCTCTCTCTTTCCACCTTTGTCTCCCTCTCCTTCCACCTCTCTCCCTCTCTCACCTTCTTTCCTTCTCTTCCTCCTACCCACTCTCTCCCCTTCTCGCCCTTCCCGTCTTTATCACTCTCTTCCCCTCCCTCCCTCTCTCCCTCACTCTCTATCCCTCTTTCTTCTTTTCTCTTTCTCTCCCTCTATCACTCCATATCTCTTTTTTTGTATCTCTCTCCTACTCTTTCTCCCTCTCTCTTGCTCCCTCTCTCATCGTTCGCTCTCTCCCTTCTCGCCCTTCATCCCCCTTTCCCTTTTTCCCCCATCTACCACTCTATCTCTCCCTCCCTTTACCTCTCTCCCTTTCCCTCTCTCCCTCTCTCTCTCTTACTCTCTCTCTCCATCTCTCCTCATCCCTCCCTTTCTCCCTCCCTCTAAATCTCTCCCCCTCTCCTCATCCCTCCCTTTCTCCCTCCCTCTAAATCTCTCCCTCTCTCTCTCACATACACACACACTCTCTCTCTCCCTCTCCTCTTCCCTTGCTTTCTCTCTTTCTTTCACTCTCTTTCTCTTCATATCCCTCTCTCCCCTCTATCCCTTTCCCTCCCTTTCTCTCTCTCCCCCACTCTCTCGCCCTTTTATCACTCTAGTCTTCTAATCTCTCTCTCACTTTCCCTCTCTCTCACCCTTCCTCTATCTTTTGTTCCTTCCTCTCTCCCTTCACCTATTTCTCTCTCCCTTTCCCTCTTCTCTCCTCTTTTTCCTTCTCTCTTCCTATCTCTCTCTCCCCCTCCTTTTCTCTTTCCCTTGCTGTCTCACTATCACTCTCTCTTCCCCTCTCTCTATCTCTTTGTTTTGCTCTCCTCTCTACCTCTCTCTCTCACTTGACCTCATTTTCCCTCTTCCTCTCTCTATCTCCCCCTTCTTTCTATCTCCCTCCCTCTCCTTCCTCTCTCTTCTCACCTCTATCACCCTCTCCCTCCACCTCACTCCCTCTCTCACCTTGTTTCCTTCTCTCCCTTCTACCCACTCTCTTCCTCTCTCTCCCTTCCTCTCTCTATCACTCTCTTTCCCTCCCTCCCTCTCTCTCTCACTCTTTATCCTTCTTTTCTACTCTTTCCCCCTTTCTCCCTCTCTCCCCCCTCTCTCTTTTTCTCTCCCTCTCTATCTCTTTTTCTATATCTCTCTCATACTCTTTCTCTCTCTCTCTTGCTCCCTCTCTCATTGTTCCGCTCTCTCCCTCTCTCACCCTTCATCCCCATTTACCTCTCTCTCCTCCCCCTACCCCTCTATCTCACTCTCCCCTTCTCTCCCTCCCCTCTCTCCCTCTCTCTCTCAATATTTCCCCCTCACACTCTATATCACTATCTCCCTCTCTTCTAACCTCTCCTATCCCCTTCTCCCTCTCCGTTCCTCTCCCTCTCCCTCTCTTCCTACCTCTCCCTTGAAAGGAATAGGAAGGGGGCGTAACGGAAGTGTGTGTTGAATTTCAAAAATTACGTAAACAAGATAATTGGTGTGATCTCATCACCTCACAAGTAGATGTATCATAGCCCATAACTCAAGAATCAGCTAAAGGATATTTAGAACACACATGCAAGGGATAAAAACATCAAATTAAATTTATACCTCTTGAAGTACAAAGATAAAGATTTTTCTCGACCTACGACTCCCTAATTGTGAAGCCTCCGGTTCGTTAACATGAGTTTTACACGATTGAGCCTTCGGTTTATGACTTGGTTTGCTAGTATGATCTTCTTATTGTCATTCTCTACACTCTCCACTAACTTATGTTGGGTGGAGAAACTTGCATGCATGAGAGATAACAAATGTCTTTTGTAAAGACATTTGTCAATCATGCATGTTTTTAATTCTCTACACTCTCCACTAACTTATGTTGGGTGAAGAGACTTGCATGCATGAGAGATAACAAATGTCTTTCATAAAGATATTTGTCAATCATGCATGCATCCTTCATGACATATGTCATTCATGCATGAAACAATCAAGACACTTTTTGATTACACATGTAAATAATGGATGCATAAATTCTCTACACTTTCCACTAACATATCTTGAGTGGAGGAGTTTGCATGCATGCATTAATCAAAACACATAATCTTCCACTAAGATTATGTTAATCTTCTACTAAGATTATTTTGATAACTTCATTAATTGACTTAAGCTCAATGACTTGTCATTTATATCTCTTATAAATTAAGTCATATTTTAATTTACCCTTAGTTGGATTAAACTTCGGGACATGCTAGAGACCTTGTAAATTTAATTAAAATTTTAATCATATTGTTTTTAATTAACTAATTAAACACTTTAATTAATAATTAAAAAAATAATTGCTCAGTCGATAAAATCCCTATTATGCATGACTTTCTAGGTTCATGTCCCTATAATTGCTCGATCGATAAAATCCCTATTATGCATGAGAAAACGCTTTTCTTAATTCAAGGATCTTTCAATATGTCCTTAGTCCCATAAGTCATGAGTGACGCCTAGCATTGCGTATCATGACTACCTAATTAGAAATGAATGTTTTAAACCGATTAATTACATTCCACGAAACCAATGATCATAATTACCATGCACTTGAATCCCTTCATTACAAGATCTCGATTTTAGCTAGGGTCATGTTAATGTGAAAGCCTAATTGCTTAAATGCTATGTCCTTATCTTAGTTTTATTTCTTGATATTATAAGACTCCTACTAGAAAATCTTTTCTAGTGAATCTTTCTTTCCTGGCCAAGAACTTTATTTATCAAGAATAACCAGATAGCATAGGATCTTATCCTTGTCTACTCAAGGTAACAAATTCTTCTTGGCTAAACACTTACCTCCTACACTTAGCTAACTAAGGCCATCACACGCCATATACCCATAAATGACTAGTATAGATATGTAAGCAACGAACAAACCCTAATCACTTATGTGTGAGATAACGAGTGTCACCTTAGGTCAAGGGATTATATGCACTATTATAATCTAGATGAAGAATTATTGTCAAGTAGTTAGAACTTCATGTTATCATAATCTAATGTCATTATTCAACCTACCCATTATGAGTGTCCACATACTTGTTTTGATATCACATATCTTATAGCATGAGACTCACTATCATAAACAAATAGAGGTGATAGTCTTTCGGATAATTGATGCCTAATCGGGTATCCTATGACTATGAACTCTTTAATGTATTTTGTTCTAGAAATATTTGTCATTCATATTCTAAACATCTTTTAGAATAGATATTGTAACAATATACTTAAGGACTATATTCAAAATAAAAACAACTTTCATATAATGAATATATCTTTTATTGCCATATAAGGATTATTATTTACATAACACATAATATATATATGGCTCTTGGGCATACATATCTAACAATCTCCCACTTACACTTAGCCATTCACTAGAGTATCTAAGACCCATCTTATCAAGATGATAGTCTAACTGCTGTTGTGTCATGGCCTTTGTCAATAGATCGGTGAGGTTTTCAGCGGATCGGTGAGGTTTTCACTGATGCTATTTTCCGTAAGGCTACATCGTATCTTCCAACAATCTCTCTAATAATATGATAACGCCTTTCTATGTGTTTGGATTTCCGGTGAGACCTTGGTTCCTTTGCTTGAGCTATAGCACCGGTGTTGTCATAGTAGAGAGAAACTAGTAATTTAATGGTAGGAACCACCCTAAGTTATATCACAAACTTCTTAATCCAAATAACTTCTTTTGCAAGCATCCGATGCAACAATGTACTCGACCTCGGTAGTAGAGTATGTAGTAGTACTCTGTTTGGAACTCTTCCAACATACCGCACCTCCATTATAAATAAACACAAACCTAGAGATGGACTTTCTATCATCAATATTTGATTGAAAATCGAATCCGTAAAACCATCCAATCTTAAGTCACCTCCTCCATATGTCAAAATAAGATCCTTAGTTTTTCTCAAGTACTTCGAGTTGGCTTTGATCGCATTCCAGCATTCCAAACTTGGATTGGATTGAAATCGCTAGTCATACAACAAGCATATGCGATATCCGGCCTAGTACATAACATGGCATACATAAGACTTCCAATAGCTGAAGCCTAAGGAATCTTTGCCATTTTATCTCTATCTTCGGGTGTTTCTCAAGACATCCGTTTAGATAGATGAATACCGTGCCTCATAGGCAACAATCCTTTCTTGGAATTAAGCATGTTGAACCTCTTCAACACCTTTTCTAAGTATAGACTTTGAGAGAGTCCTATTATTCTCTTTGATCTATCTTTATAGATACTAATACAAAGAATATAGGTTGCATCTCTTAAATCTTTCATAGAGAAAGTACTGGACAACTAGACTTTTACAATGGTTAGCATACCAATGTCATTTCCTATCAATAAAATATCATCCACATACAAAACAAGGAAAGTGAGTGCACTCCCACTAACCTTCTTGTAAACGCGAGGCTCATCTTCACTTTTGATAAATTCAAAAGATTTAATGGCTTCATCAAAATGATGATTCCAACTCCTCGAAGCTTGCTTAAGACCATAAATGGATCTTATAAGTTTGCACACCTTAGTACCATATTTGGATTCAAAACCCTTAGGTTGAACCATGAAAATATTTTCCTCAATGGAACAATTAAGGAAGGCAAGCTTTGACATCCATTTGCCAAATTTCATAATCATAGTGTGCAACTAAAGCTAATAATATCCTAATGGATTTAAGCATGGCTATCAGCGAGAAGGTTTCCTCATAGTCAACCCCTTGTCTTTGGCTAAACCCTTTAGCTACTAGCCTTGCTTTAAAAGTCTCCACCTTCCCATTTGCACCAATCTTTCTCTTAAAAATCCATTTGTTCCCTACGGGTACAATACCTTCAGGTGGATCAACAAGTTCCCGGACTTGGTTAGCATACATGGAATCCATTTCGAGTTCATAGCTTTTAGCCATTTTGAAGAATCTATATCCGATATAGCTTCCTCATATGTACTAGGATCATCTCCATGATCAGTCTCTCTAATAACAAATAACTATTGTTTGTGATGAAGAAAACCATATCTCTCTAGTGGGTGAGATATTCTACTAGAACTTTGACGTGTTATTGTGGTGACTTCATCAATAGTATCGTGTTTATCATAGGGTTGATCAATTTGCATTTGATCATCTTGTTGGATCACTTTGGATGACCCTTCATCCAATTCTATCTTCCTTCCTTTTCCACCTTCTTGAATAAACTCTTTTTCAAGAAAAATGATGTCCCCGCTAATAATAATTATTTATTCGACAGGAAGATAGAGATAATACCCCGAACAACCTTTAGTGGTATCCAACAAACCTACCCTTTACGGATTTAGCTTCCAACTTATCGGCTTTCAACGTTCTAAAAAAGTTGGACAACCCCAAATCTTAACATGTTTAAGGCTTGGTGTCTTGTTACTCCATATCTCATATAGGGTAGTTGGGACGATTTGGAAGGAACCCTATTAAGGATATAATAGGCGATCTTAAGTGCAAATGCCCATAAGAAAATAGGCAAATCAGTGTAGTTCATCATATATCTCACCATATCTAATATGGTTTGATTTCTCCTTTCCAATACACCACTCAATCGTGGTGTTCCGGGAGGGGTGAGTTGTGAAATTATGCCATGTTCTTTAAGAAATTCAAGGAACTCGGTACTTAAGTATTCACCTCCTGGATCGGATCGAAGAGCTTTAATACGTTTCCTTTTTTTTTCCACTTCACATTTGAATTCTTTGAACTTTTCAAAGGATTCATTCTTATATCTCATTACATATACATATCCATACCTTGATAGATCATCATTAAATGTAATGAAATAGGAAAAACCACCTCTAGCCATTATAGTAAATGGACCACATACATCACTATGTATAATTTCTAAAACTTCTTTAGCTCTTACCCCTTGTCCAACAAAAGGTGATCTAGTCATTTTACCTTGTAGACAAGATTTACATGTTGGAGTTGGTATATTACTAAGAGGATTCAAAATCCCTATTTTCTCTAACTTAGTGATTATGTTTTCTGCAATATGACCTAATCTCAAGTGCCAAAGATTTTTTTGATTATAATCATTCATTATCATAGCATTTACTTCATATGCACTTGGAGTTGTTTTGTTATTGTTATTATTAAATAATAATGACCATCAAGCGTATAACCTTTGCCAATAATATTATTATCATAATATATTAAACAAACATCTCTTTTAAAGAGGAATTCATAACCCCTCTTAGTCATACTAGAAACAGAGATAACGTTCTTAAAAACATTAGGTAAATACAAAATATCTTTTACTAGTAAAACATGATCATTAAGATCAATAGAGGTTGATCCAATAGCCTTGGCAGCAACACTTGCTCCATCTCCAAGCTTTAGGGCTCCTCATCCTTCTCCAAGCTCTCACTACTTACTAGTTCTTGTATAGAGGCACAAATATGAGAACTTACACCCGTATCAAGAATCCAAGCATTTGATCAACCACTTGAACTAATGGAACTTAAGTAACATGATAAAGATATACCTTCGAAGGCTTGTCCTTCACCTTGCCCTTTAAAGACTCCAAGTACTTTGGGCAATTACACTTCTAATGTCAAACTTGTTGACAATGGAAACAATTTCCTTTGCCCTCATCCACCTTCTTTTTGGCCTTGTCCTTGGATACCTTACCTTTAGGCTTGAGGTTGGAAGCCTTTCCTTTGCTTTTCTTCTTTTTAGTCTTACTAGAAGAAGAGGCAACAACAACAACCTCTTTTCCATTTTTCATAGATTTTTGACTCGTTATTAACATGTTTAATAAATCAATAAGTGTGCATTCCAATTTATTCATGTGAAAATTCACATTGAATTGAGAGAAAGATTTAGGAAGGGACTGAAGGATCAAATCCATTTGAAGGTTGTAGTCCATAATTAAGTCTAGACCCTCTAGTTGCTCAATAGCACTTATCATCTTATGGACATGAACTCTAACATCTACACCCTCATGCATCTTTGAATGAAATAACTACTTTGATATCTCATATCTAGTAGTTCTTTTGTGCTCACCATACAACTCTTGTAAGTGAAGAAGAATAGAATGGGAATCATTCATCTTTTCATGTTGCCTCCGTAACTCATTGGTCATAGAAGCAAGCATGTAGCACTTTGCTTGCAAATCATTAAGCTTCCACTTCTCAAGTGTAGCCCGTTCCTCATCGGAGGCCCTTCGGGTAAAGGGTCGAGAATTGGTATGTTGAGCACATATGATATGCGCTCCGAAGCAAGGACTATTTTAAGGTTTCTTAACTAGTCCAAAAAGTTAGGCTTTGTGAGCTCGTTAGCATCAAGTATGCTCGCAAGTGGGTTAGTGGGTTTTAGTTTCGGAGATAATCTGTAGAAATTAACAAGATTAATTAGTTTACATGATAAGTAATTACCATAATGATTTGGTCTTTAATCAAATATGGTCCTCTCACTAATTTGGCGAATTCTACACTTCCAAGTAGAAAAAGAAAGCTCTGTTGGAGAACTTCTAGTACATGATTAATATTCTCATAAAAATATTAAAATCCCTTAGCTTCACAATGCCATTCTTAGAAAATTAATATCTTATGAGTGAACAACTCTTGTTCATCACATCTCATGTGAGGTTTAATCAATCTGGCTCCTAATGCTATGGACCTCGAGTTCAAAATGTCATTCTTGGCCCTTTACACTAGTTAAGTCCATTAACCGTTGAACTAGTAAATAAATGGATTTGAACATTAGAAACCTTAGGTTCATAATGTCGTTCTTGGTAAATAATGTATCCATATGTCTACTACATCTCATGCTTAACAATAATGACTAAAAGATCTCTTAAACATTTTGTTTAAAACTTCTAAAATTATTGTTTCAATGGAGAGCCTAGACTTAATTCTTTGTTCGAAGATTTTTATTTTTTGAACTTATTATTATTAGGTCTCACTTTTCACATTATCTATTTTATCATAAACATCTCATACACATCACATACATCACATATATGCATAGATAATGTAAAAGGTATGATCATGGACTATCTATGGACCTAATTCCTAGCCACAAGGAACAGGGTGGGGCTTAGGGTTAATTTTTCGAACATGCTCTTCAACTCTTGAACTTCATTCTCCCACTAGCATTATGATGGGTTGAACCTCCTTTGATCTTGCTTGTCCATATCTTCATAAGCACATAAACATCCTTGGCATAGCAAGGCGAGATTACAAACCCAAGAGCTTAATAGGCTCAATAGAAAATATGACAACACCTTAAAATTAATTATTACATTCCCACTTAATACAATCACAAATTGGTTTCCTAAGTCCATGATCATCCATCATTCCATTCATTCATTTAACACAAAATATAAATTTAAACAACTCATGCAAACATATTATAGTTTGTGTTAACTATGGAACAATTCCATAAACTACTCAAATATCACATATTAAAGTAAACTTAGACTAATTGTGATTATTCTAATTATGGCATAATTAAAATAAATATTCTGGAATATCACATATTCTAGAGAAAAAATAACATGTTTGATTCATGCTTAAAACTTGAATAAAACGCTTAAAACAATCAAAATTGTTGAAAGGAGAAGTCGTCTAGAATCGAGTCTTGCCTAGGCCGTGAGTTAGAACTAACATAACTCTCCCTAAAAAATTCCTTTTTAAGCAATTCAAGGTGTGATAGAAGGATACAAAAGTCTAGTTTCATTTAAAAAACTTTCACTCGATTCTGAATAGGCCTTTAACGGTTATGATATTTTTACCACAAGTCGCCGAATCCAATCCGACTTGAAAAACAGCATGCACGTTTTTGATCCAATCAAACAACAATCAATCTAACCATTATCCATAACAATAATCACAATCTAGAAAACACAAACATGCATGCTAAATATCATTTAGGTCACTCTAGTACCACTTGAAAGGAATGGGAAGGGGGCACACGGAAGTGTGTGTGGAATTTCAAAAATTACAAAAACAAGATAATTGGTGTGATCTCATCACATCACAAGTAGATGTCTCATAGCCCATAACTCAAGAATCAGCTAAAGGATATTTAGAACACACATGCAAGGCATAAAAACATCAAATTAAATTCATACCTCTTAAAGTGCAGCATAAAGATTGTTCTCAACCTATAGCTCTCCAATTGTGAAGCCTCTAGTCCATCCACACGAGCTTTACATGATTGCACCTTCGGTCTATGACTTGGTTTGCTAGTATGATCTTGTCTCTCAAATGTCCAGAATTAATCTTTCGCTCACCAAGTAATCTAGCTTGAAGTAGTCTAAGAGTTAATATTTATTTTTTCTTAAGTCAAGTGTCTAACACCTTTTAGTGTTTAAAATGAGTGACCATCCAAGACTTTCTCCATTCTCTCATCTTTTTCTTCTTCTTGTCATTCTCTACACTCTCCACTAACTTATGTTGGGTGGAGAGAATTGCATGCATGAGAGATAACAAATGTCTTTCACAAAGACATTTGTCAATCATTAATGCAACCTCCATGAAAAATGTCAACCATGCATGTTTTTAATTCTCTACACTCTCCACTAACTTATGTTGGGTGGAGAGACTTGCATGCATGAGAGATAAAAAATGTCTTTCATAAAGATATTTGTCAATCATGCATGCATCCTTCATGACATATGTAATTCATGCATGAAACAATCAAGACACTTTTTGATTACACATGTAAATAATGCATGCATAAATTCTCTACACTTTCCACTAACATATCTTGAGTGGAGGAGTTTGCATGCATGCATTAATCGAAAAACATAATCTTCTACTAAGATTATTTTGATTACTTCATTAATTGACTTAAGCTCAATGGCTTGTCATTTATATCTCTTATAAATTAAGTCATATTTTAATTTACCCTTAGTTGGATTAAACTTCGGGACATGCTAGAGACCTTGTAAATTTAATTACAAGTTTAATTCTATTGTTTTTAGTTAACTAATTAAACACTTTAATTAATAATTAAAAAAATAATTACTCATTCGATAAAATCTCTATTGTGTGTGACTTTCTAGGTTCATGTCCAATTAGCAATGGGAATATGATATCAACTCTTTGATATTATGAGAAGACGCTTTTCTTAATTCAAGGATCTTTCGGTATGTCCTTAGTCCCATAAGTCATGAGTGACGCCTAGCATTGCATATCATGACTACCTAATTAGAAATGAATGTATTCAACTAAATAATTACATTCCACGAAACCAATGATCATAATTACCATGCACTCGAATCCCTTCATTACAAGATCCCGATTTTAGCTAGGGTCATGTTAATGTGAAACCCTAATTGCTTAAATGCTATGTCCTCATCTCAGCTTTATTTGTGATATTATAAGACTCCTACTAGAAACTCTTTTCTAGTGAATCTTTTTATCCTGGCTAAGAACTTTATTGATCAAGAATAACCAAATAGCATAGGATCTTATCCTTGTCTACTCAAGGTAATGAATTCCTCTTTGCTAAACACTTACCTCCTACATTTAACTAACTAAGGCCATCACATGCCATATACCCATCCATGACTAGTATAGATATGCAAGCAATAACAAACCTTAACCACCTATGTGTGGCATAATAGTGTCACCTTAGGTCGAGGGATTATATGCACTATTATAATCGAGATGATGAATTATTGACAAGTAGTTAGAACTTCATGTTATCATAATCTAATGTCACTATTCAACCTACCCATGATGAGTATCCACATATTTGTTCCGATATCACATATCTTATAGCATGAGACTCACTATCATAAACAAATAGAGGTGATAGTCTTTTGGATAATTGATGCCTAATCAAGTATCCTATGACTATGAACTTTTTAATGTATTTTGTTCCAGAAATATCTATCATTCATATTCTAAACATCTTTTAGAATAGATATTCTAACAATATACTTAAAGACTATATTCAAAATAAAAACAAGTTTTATATAATGAATATATCTTTTATTTCCATATAGGGATTATTATTTACATATCACATAATATATATGGCTCTTGGACATACATATCTAACATCCCTCTCTCTCTCTCTCCCTCTCTCTTCTTCTCCCTCTCTCCTTTTCTTTTCCCTCTAACTCTCTCCCTCCCTCTCATACACTCTCTTTTCCTCTCTCTCTTTCTCACTATCTCTCCCTCTCCCTCCCTCCCCGGCCCTCTCTCCATCTCTGTCTCCCTTCCTCCCTCGCCGTCTCTCGATCGCCCTTTCTCACCCCACTATCCCTTTCCCTCCCTTCTTGTCTCCCCGCCCCACTCTCTCGCCCCTCTATCTCTCCAGTCTTCCTATCTCCCTCTCACTCTCCCTTTATCTCTCGTTCCCTCTTCTCTCTATCTATTTCCCTCTCCCACTCCCTCTTTCTCTCCTCTTGCTCCCTTTCTTTTCCTCTCTCTCTTTGCCCTTTCTTTCTCTTTGTCTTGCTCTCTCCCTATCACTCTCTCTCCCTTTTTCTCTCCCTCTATCTCTATACCTCTCTCTCCCTCTCTCCATCTCCCTCTCTCGCTCTCCTATCACTCCCTCTCTCTTCCTCTATCTCATTCTCCCTCTCCCTCTCTTTATCTCCCTCTTTCTCTCTATCTCCCTTCCTCTCTTCCCTCTCACATTTCCTCTCTCCCTCTTTCCTCTTCTCTCACATTCTGTCTATCTCTCTAATTCCCTCTCTTATTTTCTCTTCCTCCCTCTCCCTCTCTCCCTCTATCTCCTTCCCATTTTCTCCCCCTCATCATCTACCTCTCATTCTCTCTCTTTTTCTCCTTTCCTTTCTCTCTCTCCCTCTTCCCTCCCTCTCTCTCACCATCTCTTTCTCCCTCTCTCTCTCACACTCTCCCTCTCTCCTTCTCCCTCTACCTCCCTCTATCCATCTCGCTCTCCCTTATCTCTCTCCCATACCCACCCTCCCTCTCTCTCCCACTCCCTCCCCTATTCTCTCTCTCTCCCTCACTTCCTTCCACTCCCTTCATCTCATCCCCTCACTCTTCCCCTTTTTTCTTTCTCTCGCTCTCTCCCTATCACTCTCTATCCTTCTCTCTCTCCCTCTTCCTCCCTCTCTCTTAACCTCTCTCTTTCTCTATATCCCTTTCTCATTCCCATCTCTCTATCCCCCCACTTTTTCCATCTCTCCCTCGCTCCTCTATCTCGCTCTTCTTATATCCCTTCCACTCTCTCCCTCTCTATTTCTCCTTCTCCCTTCATTTATCATCCTCCTTCTCTCTATCTTCCTCTCCCTTTCCCTCTTCCTCGCTCTCTTTCCCTCTCTCACTCTCCCTTTGTCTCCCTCCTCTCTCCTTCTCCCTTCCTTTCTCTCTTTCCCTCCCTCTCTCCTTCTCCCTTCCTTTCTCTCTTTCCCTCCCTCTCTCCCTCTTTTCATCTTGCTCTCTTTCTCTCCCTCTCACTTTCTCTTTTCCTCTCCTCTCTCTCTCCCCTTCCCCCTCTTCCTCTCCCTCTCTTTCTCTCTCACTTTCTTTCTCCTTTTATCTCTCACTCTCCCCATCCTTCTTTTTTGTCTCTCCTCACCTTCTTTCATTCTCTCGCCGCTCTCTCGTCCCTCTCTTAGCCATTTTGCTCACCCTTTTTATCTCTTTACCTTCTTCACTCTATCTCTCTCTCTTTCTTTCTCCCGCTTTTACTCTCTCGTTGTTCCTCCCTACCTTTCTAGCTCTCCCTCCCTCCCTCCTTATCCCTCTATCCCTCCTTATCCCTCTCTCTCCTCCTCTCCCTCTTCATTTATCCGTCTCACTCTCCTTTTCTCTCCATCCCTCTATAGTCTCCTTATCTTTCTCTCCCACTATTTTCCATTATGTCCCTTCCTCTCTCTATCTCACTACCTTTCTTATTCCCCTTCTCTCTCTCTCTTCTTTCTCCCTCCCTTACTCTCTCTCACTCTCTTTTTTCTCTCTTCCTCTTTATCCCTCTTTCACATTTTCTCCTTCCCTCTCACTCTATCTCTCTCCCTTTCCCTTCTCTTTCCCTCTATCCCTCGTTTCTCATCATCTATGTTTCTCACTCTCCCTCTTTCTTCCTCTCCTTCGCCCCTCTCTCCCTATCTCTCTCTCTCTCCCTCCCTCCCTCTCTCCCTCTATCTATACCTCTTTCTCTTTCTCTCTCTTTATTTCCCACTCTCTCTCTCTCCCTCTTCCTTTCACTCTCTCACCTAGTGACTCTCTCCCTCTCTCTCACCCTACATCTCTTCCTTCCTCTCTCTTCCTCTCCTCTTTCTATCTCTCTTGCCCTTTTTCTACCCCTATATCTCTTTTTCTATTTCCCTCTCTCTATCATACCCTCCCTATTTCTCTCCATCTCTCCCTCCTCTCTCTCTTTTTCTCTCTCCCTCTCTCCTTTCTCTCTCTCTTCCTCTCCTTTTCTCTCTCCCTCTCTCTCCATCACCCTCTTTCCCTCTCCCTCACTCTCTCTCCCTCTATCTCTCTATCTCTCTCCCTTTTCCCCTCTCCCCGACCATTTTCTTTATCCCTATCTCTCTCTCTCCCTTTCCATCCTTTTCTATCCCTCTCTCTCACTCTTGCTCCCTCTCTCTATAGATATCTTTCTCTCTCTCACTCTTTCCCCCTCTCTATCTCTCACTCCCTCTCTCTCCCTCACCTTTCCTCTTCCCTAATCTCTCTCTCTCGTTCCTCTCTTTATCTATCTTTCTCTCCCCTTGCATCTCTCTCCCACTATCTCTCCATCCCTCTCCCATTTTCTCTCTCTAACACTCTCACTCTCTTAATCTCTTTATCTCTTCCTCTCTCTTTCTTTGCTTTTATCTCTCTCCTACACTCTCTCTCCTTTTCTCTTTCACCTCTCTTCCCTCTCTCTCTCCCTCTCTCCCCCTCTCTCTTTCCCCTCTCTCTCTCACCCTCTCTCTCCCCCTCTCTCCCTAATTCTATCACTCTTACTCTAACTCTCCTTCCCTTTATGTCGTTCTCTCTTTCCTTCTCTCTCCCCCTCTTTTTCTTGTTATCCCCCTTTATCTCTCTCTCCCCCTCTTCACTTTCTTTTTCTCCTCTTTCTCACCCTTTATTTCTCTCGCTCTCTCATCCCTCCCTCCCTCTCTCTTATTAATGTAGGTGCCCAAGATCTAACCATGTTTAGATGGGCTTGAGTTAATGTATCATTATATTATTTATTTAAATAATAATAAAGAAGTTATTTTATTAATTCTTGTGTTTTAATTTTTTAAATTCAGTAAAATTAGATAGAAGTCCTTATGACATACATTTGCAATAGTGATTGATTGAAAGACTTGAGACAAAACCTAATGCATATAAAAGATATCATGAAACATCCCAAGTCGTAGCATTTAAGAATGAACATTGATAATATGCGGATAGATGTTTGAGTGCTATGCTTATGTTATATGATACTAGTAGGAGATCTCACAGCTATTGGCATGGCGATGCCAAAGCAAACACTTAGGTGATTTATGTTAGAGAACATATCACCTGGACTTGACTCACTAGGAGAAATTATTTTGTTTTAGCATATAGGAATCCTAATACAAATGGTCCTTAAAGTTGAAGTCATTACGATTGTCTCATTAGAGGAATTATACACTTTGACATTCATTTCGATGGACCCATTAAAGGGTTACACGTGGGCAATTTATTAGGTGCACTAAGAGTCTAATGGATGTAGGTGTATGATTACGATAGGACATGTCATTTCTTATATGCTAAAGGAGTTATCTCATTGCACTTCAATAAATTTCTACTCAAGAAATCTATGGCCATAGTAGGAGTACGCCAATAAAGCATAGTTGGTTTACTCTACGAGCTACAATATTTGAGAATCAAAGAAAACTTATATGATTATAATCGAACCGGACTTATAACCAACTTCGAGATCACATTATGATAAGTTGATATGAGGAATGAATTGTATGGTAACCATGCTTGTTAAAGGTAATAAATGATTAAATAATCCTCCTAGAGAATTGGGTTGTCATGATGCCTTGGTAGAGACCAATCTTGATTTATGTATCAAGAGATAAAAAAATGGTCTTTTGTTCTTGATACGTTGCTAACATACCTAGGAACCTATTAACTCACATGTGTAAGTTTAAGTATTCACATGATAAATAAGAAGTAAAAATTTTGGAAAATGTTTCCAATTTTAAAAGTTTCTTATTTTAGAAAGGGTTTCCAAAATGAAAAGTTTCCTAAAACAAAAATTTCCTTAATTAGGATGTTTCTAGAGAGTTTTCTCTTTTATAAATTAGTTTCTTAATTTGGAAGTTAGTTCCAAATTTTAAAATAAATAACCTAAAATGGAAATAAGTTTCTTAATTTAGGTCAAAGGGTATTTTGGAAAATCAATTCCTAATAGGGACTTAAAATAATCTAAGATTATTTATTTGGATAGTCTAAATGAATTAAATGGGCTAGAATGGTTTTAGCCCATTTGGTTTAATTAAAAGCCTTAAGATATTTTTATGGGAGGATAAAAATCAACCTTATTAGATAAGGTTGAATGTTTTAAAAATAGTAATGAAAAGTCTACATGTAAAATAATTGCTCATCCTTGGAGGATAAGAAAGCAACAATCTAGAGTCCTTAAAGGGACTTAAGGTCACCCCTCTCCTTGTTCTTAGAGGATAAGGAAGCTCTCCTATAAATATAATGAAAAATAGAGGGAGAGCATTATTGCCAACATAAAGAAAAAAGGGAAATTCGACATGCTCTACAAAGATATATGGCACACAACAAAGAGAGAAAATAGGAAGGAATTGTTTTCTCTAAAACCCTAGTATGCCATACTCTTTCCTCCTCTTTTAGGGTTGTTGTATATATGCCCATGATTGATTTCTATAGGAAACACAAATCGAAAAGGTGGAGCTAGCACCTTAAAGATTTTGAGAGCCTTTCAATAGAGCTCGAACACTTGGATGACTTTTCCGAAAAAGAAATTAGATTTACGCTACAAGAGGAAATCCTTATTCATTGCTTTAAATTCATTCATGTATGATTAGTAGATTCAATAGCTTGATCTTGGGGCCTTAGATGGAGTAAATTTTTTTGTTTATTCCGCACCTCCATATGATA
This sequence comes from Dovyalis caffra, assembly GCA_963924115.1. Lineage (NCBI taxonomy): Eukaryota > Viridiplantae > Streptophyta > Magnoliopsida > Malpighiales > Salicaceae > Dovyalis > Dovyalis caffra. The sequence continues at coordinate 29,350 of CAWUPB010000143.1, forward strand.
CATGATCCTTCATTTGGTATCGAGCCTCCATTAAATCTTTGATTATATAATTTGTTAACTATAATTAATTGCATGAATTTACTATGCTTGATTAAAAGCCATATGGTTTTTTTTATATATTTTACAAAACTAAATTTGAGATCAAAATTAGTGGGGGCACGTGAGGGTGATGTTGGATGTTGTTGATCGCACACGTAATAACCCTATCGAATGGTTGCATGCTAGGCATGCAGTAGGGAGGCTTATTGTTATGCTAGGTCACACACTAGGTGCATAGTAGATAGGCCTACCGGCTCGCCGGGCTGCACATGCTAGGCTCGAGAGCCAAGCACGGCGTGCTAGGCCGTACACTAGGTGTGTGGGCTAGGCCATGCACTATGCACATAGGCCAAGCTCGTAGGGCACTAGCCGTGTGCCCTCATGCAAGGTTGTTGGTCATGTGTTGATGTGAACAAGAGGGATAGAAGAGAGAGAGGGTGGGAGAGAGAGGGAGATGAGAGAGTGGGAGGGAGAGAGGAGAAGGTGAGTGAAAGAGGGAGGAAGAAGGATAGAGAGAGCGAATGAGAGGGAAGGAAGAGAGAGAGTGGGAAAGAAGGAGGGAGAGGGAGAAAGGGAGAGAGGGAAAGGGAGAATTAGAGAGAGGTAGAGAGAGAGAGGGAGAGGGAAGGAGAGAGTAAAGGGAGAGAGAAGGAGAGAGAAAGAGAGAGGGTGAGGAAGGGAGGGGTGAGGGAGTGAGAGAGGGAGGGAGGGAGGGAGGGAGAGAGGGTAAGAGAGTGAGAGGGAAGGAAACAGAGAGATAGGGATAGATAGAGAGAGGTAGGGAGGGAGGGAGAGGGAGAGAGAGGGAGAAAGAGAGAGAGGGGGAGTGAATGAGAGAGAGGGGGAGAAATAGGGAGGGTGAGCAAATGAGAGAATAAGAGAAAATAAAAGAGGGAGAGAGAGAGTGAAAGATATATATAGAGAGAGAAAGAGAGTGGGAGAGAGGGAGAAGTGGAAGGAGGGAGATAGGAAGAGAGAGGGAGAGAGGGGAGAGAGCAAAGCGAGAGAATGAGAGAGATAGAGAGAAAGGGAGAGAGGGAGACAAAGAGGGAGAAAGAGAGAGAAGAAGGGGAAAAGAGTGGAAGGAAGGGAGAGAGGTACAGAAATGGAAAGAGAGAGGGGGAGAGAGATCGAGGAGTGAGAGGGAGAGAGGGAGACAAAAAGGGAAAAAGAGAGAGAAGAAGGGAAAAGAGTGAAACGAAGGGAGAGAGGTACGAAATGGAAAGAGAAAGGGGGAGAGAGATAGAGGCAAGAGAGGGAGAGAGGAGAGAGGGGGAGAGGGAGGGAGGGAGGGTGAGAGGGATAGGGAGAGAGAGTGATGAAGGATCATGCATCCTATAAAGATGTGAAATAAAAAAAATTCCTCCATCTAAGGCTTCGAAGATTATGCTATTTAATCAACTAATCATACATACGTGAATAAATAATTAAAACAAATGCTTACCTCTTATAGCATAGAAACTATCTATACAAAAATGTCATCTAGGTATCTAACCTCTATTGATAATCCACACAACTTAAACCCCACAAAAAAAGATACAAAAATCATTGATCTGCTAGTTTTGATCCTTATGTATAGTTGATTTACATTCTAAAGAAATCACTTAAGGTTCTTTTATAAAAACACTAGAGTGAGGTATGTGTGACAACTCGGGCCTTTTATTTTTTGTTACTATGTGTTTCTACTTTTTCTATCTTTCCCTTGTTGTCACCTCTCTCCCTTTTATTTATATAAGGTGCAAGCATCCTTGTCCTCCAAGGACAAGGAGTGACAATATGCATAGGCTTATTTGATCTTATCCTTGTGAATCTTGAGCTTTATCCAATAGTGTTCAAGTTTATCCTTCCACCAAAATATCTTATAGGCTTTTAAATTAAACCTATTGGCTCAAAATCTTTTGGCTCAATTCATTACTAATTAAATAAATTGGGTTGAGTATTTTAGTGGAGCCCATAATAGGAAGTAATTTCCTAAATTACCCTTAAAACTAAACTAGGAAACTAATTTTTTTTTTGGGTAACTCGATTTCCAAATTAAGAAAATGATTTCTAAAATAAGTCACATTCCATTTTAGGATAATTTTTTTCAAAACAAGAAACTTTCCAGAATAAGAAACTTTTTCCAAAACAAGAAACTTTCCATTTTCGAAAACCTTTTTCAAAATAGGAAACTTTCCAAAATTGAAAACCTTTTTCAAAATCTTAGCTTCTCTTTTATTATGTGAATGTTTAAATTTATGATTATGACTCAATAGACTCTTAGATATATTGACAATATGTCACGAATAAAAGACAACTTTTTATACATAAATCAAGTTTGGCCTTTAGCAAGGCATCATTACCTTACATGAGCATGGTTACCTTACAATTTCGTCCTCATGTCAATTTATCATAGTGTGATCTCAAACTTGGATTCTTGTTTGATTTTGATCACATAAGCTTTCTTTAGTTCCTAAATGTCTTAGCTCTAAAGTAAACCAACTATGCTCTATTGGTACACTTCTATACTCGGCCATAGATTCCTTGAGTAGACATTCATCAAAGTGCAATGTGATAACTCCTTTAGCATATAAGAAATGTCATGTCCTATCTTATTCATCCATCTATCTCATTAGATTCCTAGTGCACTAAATGAATTACCCATAAGTAGCTCTTGACTAAGCCCATCAAAATGAGTGTCAAAGAACATAAATCCTCTAATGAGATAACCATGATGACTTAAAGTCAAATGATTATTTGTACCCATCTTGTATGAGATTCTCATAGACTAAACAAAATAGTTTTTATGATGAGTCATTTCTTGTGTATAAGATTCCCTCACCCTTTCTCCCTCTATCTCTCCCCTTCTCTCCCCCTTCTCAATCCCTCTACCCCTCTCCCTCTCTTTTTTATCCCATCCTCTCTATCCCTCTCCCTTTTCTCTCTACCTTTTTCTCTCACTCCCTCTCCATCCTTCTCTCTCTATCCCTCTTTCCCTCACTCTCCCCCTCTACCTTTCCCTCTCCATCTCTCCCTCCCTCTCCTTCTCTCTCTCCTTATATCCTTCTATCCCTCTCTCCCTTTCCTCCTCTCTCTCACTCTCCCTTTATCTCTCCCTCTTCTTCCCTTCTCTCTATGTATCCCTCATACTATTTCTCCTTCTCTCTTAGTCCCTCTCTCCTCCTCCTTCTATCTCTATCTATCGCTCCCTCCCCTCCCTCTCTCTCCCTCTTTCTCCCTCTCTCTATCTCTCCCTTCCTCTCCCTCCCACTATCTATCCCTCCCTCTCTCTCTCTCTTTCTCTATCTCCCTTTTATCATAACCTCCCTCCTATCTCTCTCCCTATCTCTCTCTTTCTCCTTCCCCATCTATCTATCTCTCCCTCTCTCCCTCTCTCTACTTCTCTCCCTTCCCTCTCCCTCCTTCTCTCTCTATCCCTCCCTCTCTCCCCCTCTTCCTATTCCTCTCTCTATCTATCACTTTCTCCCTATCCCACTATCCCTTTCCCCCTCTCCCTCTCTCACTCCCCCTATTCCCAATTTCCCTCTCTCTCTCTCTCTCTCTCTCCATCTCCCTTCCCATCTCTTCATCTCTCTCCTTTTCCCTCCCTCTTTCCTTTTCTCCTTCTCTCTTCCTCTTTCACCCTCTCCCACACTTTTTCTCTCCCTACCCTTCTCCCTATCCCTCCCTCTCTCTCTCCCTCTCTCCTTCTCTCCCTCTCTCCTTCTCTCCCTCTTTGTCCCCTTGCCTCTCTCTACCTCTCTGTCCCTCGCCCTCTCTCTCTCTCTCTCCCCTTCTCTCCTTATCTATCCTCCCTCTCTCTCTCCTTCTTTCTCCCTCTCTCCCTCTCCCTCTCCCTCTTACTCTCTTTTCCCCTCTTTCCCTATCGCTCCCCTCTCTCCCTCTCCCTATCCCTCTCTCTATCTCTCCCAACCTCTCTCACTCTTTGACATCCTCTCTCTTATTCTCTTTCTCTCTCTTTCCCTTTGCTCTCTCTCCTTCTCCCTTACTCCCCCTTTATCCCTCCCTACCTCAACCTCCTCTCTCTCTCCCCTTCGTCCCTCTCTTTTGCTTCCTCTCGCTCTCACTCCCTTCCTCTCTCTCCCTCTCTCTCCCTCACCCCGTCCCTCTCCCCCTCTTTTTCCTCTTTCTCCTCTCTTTATCTACCTCTTTCTCTCTCTCTCTTCCTCCATCTCCCTCTTTCCATCTTTATCCCTCTCTCTCACTTTCTCCCTCTCTTCCCTCTCTCTTTCTCCCCTTTCTTCATGTTCTCTCCCTCTAACTCTCACCCTTCCTCTCCCCGCCTCCTTTTCTCTCCCTCTCTCCCCTTTATCTCGCCTTCTCTCCCTTACTCCCTCTCTCTCCCTCTTTATCTCTCCCAATCTCCCTCTCTCTCTCCCTCTTCCCATTCCACTCTCTCCCTCACTCTCATTCCTTATTTCTCCCTCTCTCTCGGACTCTCCTTTGCTCTCTCTCTCCCTCCCACCCTCTTTCCCTCTCTCCCTATCTTTTGCTCTCTCTCCCTCTCTCCCAATCTTGCTCTTCCTTGCCATCCCTTTCTCTCAATCCCTCCCCTCTCCCTCCCCTTTTTTCCCCTTCCCTCCCTCTCTCCCTTTCTTTCTCCATATCTCTTTTCCTCCCTCTCCCTCTCCTTCACCCTCTTCCTTTCTCATTTTCTCTCTCTTTCCCTCTCATTTCCCTACTCTCCTTCTCTCTTTCCCACACCCTTTTTCTCCTATTCTCTTCATTCGTTCCTCCACCTCTCTCTCTTCCTCCCTCTCTATCCCTTTCCCTCTCTCCCTCTCTCTCACTCCCCCTTACTCTCTCACATTCTCCCTCTCTCCCTCTCCTTTCTCCCTTTTGCCTCTCTCTCTCCCTCCCCCTCGATTGCTCTTTCTCCCTCCCTCCCTCTCCCTCTCTTTCCCTTACCCATCCTCTATGCCTCATCTCCTTCCTTCCCTCACTACCTCTCTCCCTCTTCTTCCCTCTCTTCCTTCCTTACTCTCTCATTCTCTCTCCTTTCCTCTTTCTCTCCCTCACTAGCTCTCTCTCCCTTTCTCTCCCTCTCTCTCTTCCTCTCTTTCACCCTTATCCTTCTCTTTTTCTCCCTCTCCCACCCTTTACCTTTTTCCTTTTTTAACCCACTCCGTCTCTCTTTCTCTCTCTGTCTCTCTATCTATCCCATTATCTTTCTCCCTCTCTCCCTCTCCCTCATTCTCTCTCTTGTTCTTTCTCTTTCCCTCCGATCCCTCCCTTTATGATGCTATATTTCGCTCTCCTCCCCTTTCTTGCTCTCTCTACGTTTACCTCTCATTCTTTCTCTCTCCCTCTCACCTTCTTTTTCTCTTTTCTCGCATCTCTTTCCCTCTCGCTCTCTCCCTCTCACTATTCCTCTCATTCCTAGCCTCCCTATCTCTCTCTCTTTCCCTCTGCCTCTCTTTCCCTCTCTTCCACCCCCTTTTTATCCCACTCTCCCCCACTCTCTACCTTTCCCCCTCTTCCTCTCTCTTTTGCTCTCCCTCTCCCTCCCTCTCTCTCTACCAACCCCTCTTTCTCCCTTTATTTCCCTCATCCTCTATTTCTCTCTCTCCCTATCTTTTTATATTGAATTCTCTCCTTTCTCATCTTTTTGTCCATCTTTTTTCTCTCTCCTCTCTCTCACCCTCTCTTCTATCCTTCTATTTCTCTCTTCCTCTCTTTTTATTCTTTCCCTCTTTGCTCTCTTTCCCTCCCTCCTTCCTCCTATTCTCTCCCTCCCCCTTCCTTTTTTCCCCCACTCCCTCTCTCTCCCCCTCTATCTTCATCCATATTTTCTTCTACCTCTCCTTCCCTCCCTTTCCCTCTTTTCCTCTTTTTCTCCCTCCTATCTATCTCCCTCCTCTCTCTTTCCTCATCTCCTTCTCTTTCCTATCTCCTCATCTCTCCCCTTCTATATTCTCGCACTCTCTCTCACCCTCTCTCCTTCTCTTTCTCCCTCACTCTCTCTCCCTCCATCATCGTCTCTCTATCACTATTTCTTCCTCTCACCCCTCTCTACCTCTCTCTCTATCTCCCTATCTCCCTATCTCCCTATCTCTCTCCCTTGCTCCCCCTTTTCCCTCCCTCTACCTTCCCCTCCCTCCCTACCTATACCTCCTCTCTATCCCCTTCTCCATCCCTATCATCTACTTCCTCTCTTTTCTCCTCTCCCTACCCCTCTCTCTTACTCCCTTCCTCTCCCTCCCTAATTCTCTTACTCTCTCCCTCTCTCCCCCTCTCTTTCCTCCTCCCTCTTCTTCTTTTATCTCCCTCCTTCACCTTTTTTCCCTCTCCCTCTTCCCTTTCTCCCCTTTTCTCCCCATCTCTATCTCCCCTCTCAATATGCCTTCTCTCCCTCTTTCTCTTTTCTAATCTCTTTCGTCTCTCTCTCCTTCCCTCTCCCACCTTTCCCTTCCCAGTCTCTCCCTCACTCTCCTTCCCTATATCTCCCTCTCTCCCACTCTCTTTTTATTTCTCTCCCTCTTCCTCTCACCCTTTATCCCTCTCCCCCGATCTTTCCCTCTCCCTCCCTCCCTCCCATTCCTTCTCCATCTCTATTTTCCTTTCTCTCCCCCTGTCTCCCTCTCCCTCACCCTCTCCCTTTCTCATTTTGTCTCACTTTCCCTCTCTCTTCCCCACTTTCATACTCCCTTTCTCTCCCTTTCTCTTCTTTCCTCTCTCCAGCTCTCTCTCTCTTCCCTCTCTCTCTCTTCCTCTATCTCCCTTTTTCCATCTCCCTCTTTCCATCTCTATCCCTCGCTCTCCCTCTATGTCTCACTCTCTCCCTCTCTTCTCTCTCTCTTTCTCTCTCTCCTCCTCTTTCACGTTCTCTCCCCTCCTTCTCCGCCTCTCTCTCCTTCCCTCCTTTTCTCTCGTTCTCTCCCCTCTATCTCCCTTCTCTCCCTTGCTCCCTCTCTCCCTCTCTTTCTCTCTCCTAATCTCCCTCACTCTCTTCCTCTTCCTCTTCCCCTCCCTCCCTCTCTTCCTATATTTCCCTCTCTTTCCCTCTATCCCCTTTTTGCTCTCATTTGCCCTCCCTTTCTCTCGCTCTCCCCCTCTCTCCTCTTTTTTCCTTTTCCCTCCCTCTCTCCCTTCTTTTTCTATCTCTCTTTCCTCTCTCTCCCTCTCCCTCAGCCTCTCCCTTTCTCATTCTCTCTCTCTTTCCCTCTCATTTCCTCACTCTCTCTCTCTCTCATTCCCAATCCCTTTTTCTCTCTTTTTTTCTTTCCTCCCTCCACCTCTCTCTCTTCCTCTCTCCCTATCCCTCTTCCTCTCTCCCTCTCTCTCACTCCCCCTTCTATTGCTCTTTCTCCCTCCCTCCCTCCCTCTCCTCCTCTTTCCCTTACCCATCCTCTATCCCTCATCTACTTCCCTCTCTCTATACTTATCTCCCTCTTCTTCCCTCTCTCTGTTTCTCTCTTTTCCTCTTTCTCTCTCTCACTAGCTTTCTATTCCTCTCTTTTTTGCACTCTTTCACTCTTATCCTTCTTTTTTCTCCCTCTTCCTCTCCCTCTCCCACCCATTACCTTTTTCCCTTTCTATCCCACTCCCTCTCTCCTTCTCTCTATGTGTCTTTATCTATCCCGTTATCTTTCTCCCTCTCTCCCTCTCCCTCATTCTCTCTCTTAATCTTTCCCTTTCCTTTTGATCTCTCCCTCCGTGATGCTATATTGCTCTCTCCTCCCTTTTCTTACTCTCTCTATATTTACCTCTCCTTCTTTCTCTCTCCCTCTCACCTTCTCCCTCTCTCTTTCTTTAACTCTTTCCCTCTGCCTCTCTCCCTCTCGCTCTTTCTTGCTTCCTAGCCTCCTTATCTCTCTCTCTTTCCCTCTCCCTCTCCTTCTCTCTCTTCCACCCCCTTTTTATCCCACTCTCTCCTACTCTCAACCTTTCCCCCTTTCCCTCTCTCTTTTGCTCTCCCTCTCCCTCCCTCTCTCTACGTCTACCTCTACCACCTCTGTTTCACCCTTTATTTCCCTCTTCCTCTCTTTCTCTCTCTCCCTATCTCATTCTCTTGAATTCTCTCCCTCCCCATCTTTTTGTCCATCTTTTTCTCTCTTTCCCTCTCTCCCTCTCTTCTATCCTTTTATTTCTTTCTTTTCCTCTTCTTATTCTTTCCCTCTTTGCTCTCTTTCCCTCCCTCCTTCTTCCTATTGTCTCCCTCCCTCCCTTCCTCTTTCCCCCCACTCCCTCTCTCTCCCCCGTATCTTCATCCATATTTTCTTCTATCTCTCCCTCTCCCTCTTTCCCTCTCTTTCTCCCTCCCTTCTCTCTCCCTCCTCCCTCTTTCCTCACATCCTTCTCTTTCTAATCTCCTCATCTCTCCCCCTCTCTCCTTCTATCTCTCCCTCCCTTCCTTTCCCTCTCTCCATCATCGTCTCTTTGTCACTATTTCTTCCTCTCTCCCCTTTCTACCTCTCTCTCCCTCTCTCTATCTCTCTCCCCCTCATTCTCTCTCCCTTACTCCTCCTTTTTCCCTCCCTCTCCCTCCCCCTCCCTTGCTACCTCTACCTCCTCTCTCTCCCCCTCTGCATCACTCGCTTCTATTTCCTCTCTTTCCTCCTCTCCCTACCCCTCACTCTTGGCCCCTTCCTCTCCCTCCCTAATTCTTTTACTCTCTCCCACTCTCTTCCTCTGTTTCCTCCTCGTTCTTCCTCTTCTCTCTTCCTACTTCACCTTTTTCCATCTCCTTCTCCCTTTCCTCCTTTCTCTTCCTCTTTTCTCTTCCTCTCTCTCCTCCTTCACCTTTTTCCCCCTCCCTTTCTCCCTTTCTCCCCCTTTCTCCCCATCTCTATCTCCCCTCTCAAATCTCCCCTCTCTCCCTCTTTCTCTTTCATAATCTCCTCCGTCTATCTCTCCTTCCCTCTCCCACCTTCCTCACTCTCTTTCCCTATCTCTCCCTCTCTCCCACTCTTTCTTTTATTTCTCTCCCTCTTTCTCTCACCCTTTGTCCCTCTCTCCCGATCTTTCCCTCTCCCTCCCTCTCTCCCTCCCTCCCTTCCTTCTTTCCCCCACTCCCTCTCTCTCTCCTTTTATATCTTCATCCATATTTTCTTCTATCTCTTCTTCCCTCCCTTTCTATCTCTCCCTCTCCCTCTTTCCCTCTCTTTCTCGCTCCCTTCTCTCTCCCTCCTCTCTCTTACCTTATCTCCTTATCTTTCCTATCTCCTCATCTCTCCCCCTCTATCATTCTCCCACTTTCTCTCCCCCTCTCTCCTTCTCTTTCTCCCTCCCTCCCTCCCCCTCTCTCTCTCCCCATCATCGTCTCTCTGTTGTTATTTCTTTCTCTCTCCCACTCTTTACCTCTCTCTCCCCCTCATTCTCTCTCCCTTTCTCTCGCTTTTTCCCTCCCTCTCCCTCTCACTCCCTCCCAACCTCTACCTCCTCTCTCTCTCCCTCTCCATTCTTCTCTTCTACTTCCTCTCTTTTCTCCTTTCCCTACCCCTCTCTCTTACTCCCTTCCTCTCCCTCCCTAATTCTTTTACTCTCTCCCTCTCTCCCCCTCTCTTTCCTCCTCTCTTCTTCTTCACTCTCCCTCCTTCACCTTTTTTCCCTCTCCCTCTCTCTTTCCTCCTTTATCTTCCTCTTCTCTCTTCCTCTCTCCCCTCCTTCACCTTTTTTCCCTCTCCCTCTCTCTTTCCTCCTTTATCTTCCTCTTCTCTCTTCCTCTCTCTCCCTCCTTCACCTTTTTTCCCTCTCCCTCTCTCTCCCTCCTTCACCTTTTTTCCCTCTCCCTCTCTCTCCCTCCTTCACCTTTTCTCCCTCTCCCTCTCTCTTTCCTCCTTTATCTTCCTCTTCTCTCTTCCTCTCTCTCCCTCCTTCACCTTTTTTCCCTCTCCCTCTCTCTTTCCTCCTTTATCTTCCTCTTCTCTCTTCCTCTCTCTCCCTCCTTCACCTTTCTTTCCCTCTCCCTCTATCCCTTTCTCCCCCTTTCTCCCCATCTCTATCTCCTCTCTCTATCTCCCTTCTCTCCCTCTTTCTCTTTTATAATCTCCTCCATCTCTCTCTCCTTCCTTCTCCCCCTCTCACTCTCTCCTCACTCTCTTTCCCTATCTCTCCCTCTCTCCCACTCTCTCTTTTATTTCTCTCCCTCTTGCTCTCACCCTCTATCCCTCTTTCCTTATCTTTCCCTCTCCCTCCCTCTCTCTCACCCTCTCGTCCTTGCCTCTTATATTCTTTTACTCTCTCTTACTCTCTCTATCTTTGTTTCCCTTTCCCTCCCTTTCTCTCCCTCCCTCCCCGCCTCCCATTCTTTCTCCATCTCTCTTTTCCTTTCTCTCCCCATGTCTCCCTCTCCCTCACCCTCATCCTTTCTCATTCTGTCTCACTTTCCCTCTTTCTTCCCCATTTTCCCACTCTCTTTCTCTCTCTTTCTCTTCTTTCATCTCTCCACCACTCTCTCTCTCTCCCTCTCTCTCCCCTATCCCTATCCCTATCCCTCTCCCTCTCTACCTCTTTCTCACTCATCCTCCCTCTCTCATTTTCTCCCTCTCTCCCTTTCCCATTAGTTATCCCTCCCTCCCTCTCCTCCTCTCTCCCTCTCTCTCCATCTTTTTTTCTCTCTCGCTTATGCTCTCTCCCTATCTCTCCCTCTTTCTCACTCTTCCTCCCTCTCTTACTTTCTCCCATACTCTCTCTCCCTATCCATCTCCTCCTCCCTCTACTAGTCCCTCTCTCCCTCCGACTCTCTTTCTTTCTCTCCCTTGATCTTCCCCTATTCTTACTCTCTCCCTCTCTACACTCTCTCCCTCCCTCCCTCTTCTTATTCTCTTCCTCTCCAATCTCTCCCTTTCTCTTTTTCCTCACTCCTTCTCTCTCTTCATCCACCTTTTCTCCTATCTCTCCCTCCCTCCCTCTCTATCTCCCTCTCTCTATCTCTCCCCCTCCTTTCTCTTTCCCCCTCCCCCTATAGCCCCCTAGCTCCCTTACCAACTACCTAAGAGGTGTGGCTAGGTGCGTTACGGTTTAGAAACTAAAGTCTGAAATTTATTCCCATAAAACATTGCCAATAATAATAAAATATTAAGCATGGAAATAGGTACAATAAACTTTACATAACTTTAATGAATATTATTACAAGAGTCATAAAAATATCTAAGGTGTTATTTACACTTTGCTAGACATCGCACCCTATGTTACAATCAAAAGAAATTTCTATGTTTTTCATGTCACACATGAGCCCTTTTCCGGGAGGAATTGGCATCTTATGTCAAATAGTGTTTACCCTTAAAGTGTAACAATACACTCTATTTTTATGGTCATAAAGATGAGTCTAGTGTATAATATCATCTTTGAAAGAACCCTTCTCTACAAAATAAACGTGTTGTCAATAGTCATTACTTGTTGTTGAAATTTTCTACAACCAAAAGAACAAGTACATCGGGAAAAATTAAGTGATCTCTTAGTAGTGCTTCTCTTTCAATATTAAAAAAGAAGAAGATAGAAGCATGCATGACACAAGATGGGAAGAGGATCGAGCAAGGAATGCTGAGGAATAAAGACATGAAGAAAAAGATCAACTACTAATCCTAATCCTCTAAGCATGCCAACATACTTTAATGGCAAGTCTTTTGCATTAAATTTATGAAAAAAAAAGTATGATTTTATATGAATACATAATCAATGAAGGTGCTCCTATATGAAATTTTGCCAATCAATAGATTTGAATACAAAAGCATATATATTTATTTCAAAACTTATGGCTATGGTCACTACTTTTCTTTTAATAATGTGCAACTATTTCTTCATCGATAACATTGCACCCTACAAAGATCTTAGATAGTAGTGGTTGAGATTCTTACCGTGTCTAGGTATAAAGGCATCCCGACCATTCCTATAAAAACAAAACACTTGTTCCTCTTATAATGCATCCGACAACCAACATATTCTTAAAGTCATAAAAATGTTATGGTTATTATCTTGTCTATACATAAAGGCATACTTTGTCTAGGTCTAAAAACACTAGGTACCTTCTTAGGAAATAGAGGCTTTATCATCTCTTCAAAAAATGGCTCATACTCTATCGATAATATAACCAACTACTTATGAGAATCCGTAACTCCAACGGACTATGGTTTTTACCTTGCCAAGGTATAAAGGCATAAGTTGCTTAGGTTTAAGGCACCAATATCCTTTCCATGAGTAAGATTGTCTCCTTCAAAAGTACACTAAGAAGAACAGAGTCACAATAATATTGTTCAAGGTTAAAAGCTTGAACTTTAAAAAATATGGATGACTCTTAAAAGGAGTAGAGAGATGTTAGATCTCGTTAAGAAAAAAAATTACCCTTCTACCTCGACAATCTATGGTGGCACTATGCCTTGTCAACCAATCCATACCTAAGATCAAATCAAAATCTTAGAGGTCTAACACTATCAGATTAGCCTCTAGACTTCTATTCTCAATTTGCACTAGACACTTTTTAACTATGCTTGTCAACTCCATAAATTCTCTAGAAGGGACAGCTATAAGATACCTTATGGCTAATGTCTCGAGTTTGGCTCCTAGGCTTTTTACTATTATTTTTTAAATGGATGATTGTGTAGCACTAGAATAAATCAAAACACAAGTACTCGAAGTTGAGGACTAAGACTTTACAACAAATCACGGTTACGCCTCTCGATCGACCTCTTCCTACATCATTATATAAACTCGAGCAGGTACCCTTCTTGATTCCGGTCTCTACACCTAGGGAAGTTATAGGATATGTGCCATGGCTTATGACATACATAGCAAGTGCTCAAATCCAATTGACACTCTCCAATGTGGAACCTCCCACACTTATTGTACCGAGGTTGATTACTCATCATCAATCTTGACTAATTACCTAATAGCGATCTAGAAGCATATGGTGCCGGTCTAGCGACTCTTATATTTCCTGGACCACCTCTTTGATTAAACCTCTTGGGTGGGACTCGCCTCACGAGTTTGGACGAAGAGGCTCCGCATTTAAATGCTTGCCTCTTCCGCTATACCTCCTTTATGATCTCTTTCGATCCTCGTCCGTCAACATCACCTTATCTACCAGCTTTGGAAAGGTGTGGGCGATCGACATTCGTACCATACTCCGAACTCTTGGGTTTAGACCTCGCTAGGAATTGATTCTTTTTCAAACTTTCATCCCCCGTAATGAATGGGAAAAATCTACACCCCTATTCGAACTTTCGCACATACTCACCCATGGACATACTATCCTCTTTCAATTCTAGAAATTCCTAAATTTTCCTAGCCCTCACATCTATGATAAAAATACTTATTATAAAAGATCTCCTTAAACCCTTCCCATGTTAAAATAGGCACGTCTATGTTTAATTATGCGTTTTCCCACCATGTACAAGCATCCTTGGTCAACATAAAGATAGCATATGACACCCGCTAATTATTTGTAAATTGTAGGTACTCAAATATTACCTCAAAATACTTAATTCATTCCTTAGCTATCATTGGATTAGAACTCCCGATAAACTCCAAAGGATTCATTTTGTGAAACCTCTCTATTGCATCATTCCTATGCTAAGGCGGAGGCGAGAGGTTATTGATGCATAGTCGAAGTCGTCTCACTTGCTTCACATGGATTTGTTGTTATTATTGCATTGCTTGTTGTTGTTGCTACATCATTTCCATCATATGATTTAAAGCTCGTTGTTGATTTCTATTATCATCATTGGAGGTTCCTTCTCCTCCTACTCATACAAGATTCTTTTGTGGCATGATTTGTCTTTATACATACTATGTTACATTTAGGTTAGTTTTGATATCGAAATCCTTTCCTTATCACATACAATGCATAATAGGAAACATTCATATGCATATAACATGCCAAAAACATTTAATAGATATCATACAAAACATGCAATCACATTAATAAGCATATTTATATCCAAAGATGTACATGCCATATTTACATTAAAAAAGAGCATTTCTAGTTGACATCAAAAGGTGCACGAATCGTACTATGTCATTTAACATGTTTCCTAGTAACACCTCACTCTATTGGGACATATCGGATGCATCATGGACAGGAGTACTCCACTCTCCACTAGTCGATAGCGTTAAATCTCGTGAGCTAGGTTCAAAGGTAGACCCTAATTATACATTAACCTAGTAAGGGTCTCGCCTAACTCGTGTCAATAACAAGGCTCGACTCATATTTTGATAAGAATATCGATCTATCTCACTCTCTTAGACAATATCTAGTAACAGCTGATCTCTTGATAGGAAAGTCCGACGCACGATCATCCTCGGAAAATCCACACTCCGATACTCGGTCAAAAGAGGCATTAGCGAATATTATTCATCGAAATAGGTCATGTACCCCCATATCCGAGTCCGGCCGATAGTAAGGTCGTTTAGCTCGACCTAGTATGTAGCTAGGGTGGCCCGCTATTGGCTTGTCTTAGTGGCACAGGGAACATGAAATAGGTGCAACATCTATAATGTCAATACTTACTATTAAACATATTTCTACTCCATCTCCCTCTCCCTCTCTCTCTCATTCCCCTTCTTTGACTTTGTCTTTCTCTCCCACTTTCTCTCTTCCTCACTCAATCTTTCCCACTCCTCTCTCTCTCTCCTTCTCCTCCTCTCAACCTCCTTTCCTCTCTCCCTTTCCCTCCCTCTCTCTCCTTCTCTCACTCTCTACCTCTCCCTCTTTCTCATCATTCCTCTCTCTCACTTCCTCTTCATCTCCCCCTCTCTCTCACTCCTTCTTCCTCTCCCTCCCTCTCTATCGCCCTATCCTTTACCTTCTCCCTTCCTCTCTCTCACTCCTCCCACTCTCTCTCACTCTCCCTCTCTCCTCCTCTCTCTCTATCTTTCTCTTTTTCCCTCTCTCCATCTCTCAATATTCCTCTTTCTCGCTCTCTCACTCCCTCTCTCTCTCCTTAGCTCTATCTTACACACACTCTCTCTCTTTGACATTTTCCTCTCTCCTTCTCTCTCTACCTCTCTCTTTTCTTCTCTTTCCCTCCCTTTCTCTCCCCCACTTTCCCCCATCTTTACCTCTTTTTTCTCCCTCCCTCTCTCTTTCTACCTCTTCCACTCCATCTCTCCCTATCTCTAAAAGGATCATACATCCTATAGACATACTGAATAAATAAAAATTTTCCTCAATCATACATACATGAATAATAAGCTAAAAGGAATGGTTTACCTCTTATAATGTAGATCTAAATTCCTTTTTTCATTAGCCATCCAATTGTCCAGCCTCTATTGATTATCCACGCAGTACGTCCAATAAGCTAGGTCCACCTTTTTTGATTAAGTATTTCCTTTAGAAATCAATATTGGGCAACTTTGCAATAACCTTAAAGGAGAAGGTATGAGTATTTCTTGCTAGGGTTTTAGGAGAAAACTATTTTCTTCCTTTTTTCCTCTCTTGGCCATATGCCCTAGATTATTTTAGGGGCCAGTTGAATTTTTTCCCTTGTATTTTTACTTGGGCAAAAATACACTTTTTTAGGTCATCCAACTCTTTATGCCGCACATCTCCTCCTATTTATAGGGGAAGAGTTCCCTTGTCTTCTAAGGACAAAGAGAAGGACAACCATGAGTCCATAAAGGACTCTAAGTTGTTGCTTCCTTATCCTCCAAGGATGAGGAGTTATTTTATATTTGGACTATGTGATTATTATCTTTAAAACATTCAACCTTATATAAGAAGGTTAATGTTTATCTTTAAATCATTCATCCTTATCCAATAAGGTTGATGTTTATCCTCTCATAAAAATTATCATAAGGCTTTTAATTAAACCTAATGGGCAAAAAATATTTTAGCCTAATAAATTTATTTGGACTATCCAAATAAATATTCTTAGCTTATTTTGATGGGGTCCACATTACGAAACAATTTCCTAAAATACCCTTTAACCTAAATTAGGAAAGTCCTTTCCTTTTACGCTCTTTATTTTCAATTTTGAAACTAACTTCTAAATTAGGAAATTGATTTCTAAAGTAGAAAACTTTCCATTTTAGGAAGCTTTCTATTTTGAAAAGGCTTTCCAAAATAGGAAACTTTCATAATTGAAATTTTTTTCCAATATATTTGCTTCTCATTTGTAATGTGAATATTTGAACTTATGCGTGTGACTCGAATAGGCTTCTAGATATGTTGACAATGTACCAAGAATAAAAGACTCCTCCTTCATCTCTTGATACATAAATCAAGATTGGCCTCTAGCAAGGCATCATGACTATCCGATTCTCTAGAAGGATTAGTTAATCCATTATTACCTTTCACGAGCATGGTTATCATACAATTCGGTCCTCATGTCAACTTATCGTAATGTGATCTAAAACTTGGTTATTACTCATGTTCAATTATGATCACATAAGTTTTCTTCGATTCTCAAATGTCTTAGCTCCTAGAGTAAATCACCAATGCTCTATTGTTGTACTCCTACTATGGCCTTAAATTTCTAGAGCGAGACATTTATCAAAGTGCCATATGTAACTCCTTTAGCATACCGGGAATGACATGTCCTATCTTAGTTATACACCTATCTCCACTGGATTCCTAGTACACCCAACGAATCGCCCACATACAAATGACATGTCCAATCTTAGTTATACACCTATCTCCATTGGATTCCTAGTACACCCAACGAATCGCCCACATGCAAATCACATATCCTATCTTAGTTATACACCTATCTCCATTGGATTCCTAGTACACCCAATGAATCACCCACATGCAACCCATTAATGGGTCCATCGAAATGAGTGTCAAAGTGAAAACGTTCGCTAATGAGATAACCGTGATGACTTCAAGTCTAAGGACCTTTTGTACCTATCTCATATGAGATTTCCATAGACTAAAACCAAATGGGTTCTCACTACGAGTCAAATCTAGTGATATGTTCTCTAGCATAAATCACCTAAGTGCTTGCTTTAACATCATCATGCTAATAGGTGTGAGATCTCCTAGTGTTATCATATAGCACGGGTATAGCACTCACAAGGCTATCTCGCATATTGTCGATGTCCATTCTTAATGATGTTATGAATTAGGACATTTAATGATATCATTTATGAGCATTAGTGTTTGTCTCACACCTTTCGATCAATCACTATTGTAAATGCATATCATAAGGACTTCTATCTAATTCTACTAAATTTATCAACATGTAAACATAAGAATTAATAGAATGAATTTTTTATTATTTATTAAAATAAATGATGAAATAACATATTAACATAAGCTCATCCAAACATGGTTAGATCTTGGGCACTAACACTAACAATCTCCCACTTGCACTAGTGCCAACTAGCCACGTTCCTTAATCTTGATGGTCGAGTGAGGGATCGATGTTTTAACTATGATAAAGGTTTAGTCTAGGTTAGTAGTGTTATCATCGTATGGTTCTTTTCTATCTTTATGTTACCATGATCCTTTTATCTTTATAAGCAAGTAATAACATTGTAATACTTGCTTGGATCATTGATGAGACCTTGGTTCCTTAGGTTCTGCTATGAATCCTTTGTTATCGGTAATCAAGCTATATGACATTAGAAAAAAAAAAACCTTCTTTGATTGTTCTATACTAAATATTTTAGTATCATGTCATTGTAACTACCTAGGGAGACTCCTCACATTTTATGTTATCTATCTCTACAAATCTATACTCTTAGAATGTAGGTTTCTCTCATATGTCATCTTTGGAAATTTTCTTCTAGATTCCTTAATCTCTTGTTTGTAACATGGTGTTATGGTCGAGGTGTGATTTTATATCGAATAACCATGACTAGTATACTCCCACTAGCTTCTTCTATACACAAGTTTTGTCTTTGTTTTTGAGGAATAATCAAACGTTTTGATCATTTCATAAAACATCGACTTACATTCCTAGAGGCATATTTAAGTCTATTAATGGACTTTAGCATTTTGTAAATCTTCTTTCCATGTCCTTGGGAACAACTAGGGTGTGTTAACTACACATCCTTTTTATTTTCCTTTTATAGGAATCAATGTCTTACATTGTCATTTCATAAGTATTAGCTTTGTTATCCTTTTCAAGGCTCATATCACCATGTGTCAAGATGTGAAGATGATCTCTTTTTTTCTTATGATGAAGTTCTTTTACACTCATGAAGTTCTTGTGTTTTATTTGTGAGAGTGTTACAACTCTTTGTAATTATTCTACTTTAGGATTCCTTTTATTAAAGTGTTAATTTGTAATTCTACTCAAAACTTATTGAGTTCAAATTTCCTCCCACTATTTCTAGCATCCATAAATTCCTTCCCAAGAAACATAGTGTGCTTAGTAAGGAACAACTCTTTGTTCTAGTGGTTGGATATTTACATCCTAATCTTACTTTAGGGTATCTCATAATCTAACACTTCATTGATTTTAGGCTTCATTTTGTCTTTTTCAAACCTTTTGATGTGCATTTTATAGCCTTAAATCTTTAAGGGAAGATTAATTCATTTTCTTTCCCTTCCCATATCTCATATGTGATCTATAACAATAGATTGGAATCCAATTCATTTCATAGTTCACAGGAAGAAGTATTCATTCATAATTAGGGATATTAATTCGACTCATTATGGATTGATCATATCTAACATGTGATGTCCATAGAGAATCTCATTCTCTTTTAGGTGATCTAACATTTTAGCATTTAAGTATTTAGCTCCTTGATCTAATCGAGATGCTTTAGAACTCTTGCTAGTTCATCTCATGAATTTTTAACTCTAACTTTTAAACATTTTAAATGTTTTTGGGCTTATGTCTTATAACCATAACACGATTCACTATCATTAATGGTTATATGACAAGGATGTTCTCCTCTTGTTGGGTGAACATAGGCCCATATATATCTCAATGTATAAGGACTATATTTATTAGTAACTCCTTCTCCTTTTCAATTGAAAGGGGATACATGTCCTTATATCAAGTAAGCAAGATTCCTTAGACATCATCTAATGATTCTAAATATCCTTTTTTATAAGCGGGATGGATATGTGATTCTTGCTTATATGACTAAGTTTGATGTTGCTTACTCATTAATGTTAATTTAGATCATTTTGAGTATTTTAGTATTTATGTTGTGCATTTGGGAGTTATGTTTAACACATATAATGATTACCAAAATATTTTCGTAAAACCTATTCTTAAAAATAACTATTATTCTTAAAAATGAAATACTTATTAAAAATGAAATAGAAATAAAATCTTTAGTCTCTAGTAAAACAATAATGATTGAGTCATAGCATATCCTAACATGGTAGTGCTAGCTCATAAATACCTACACCTAATGGTCTAACTTTTTGATCCATTGTGGTTATATAGATATTCTCTCTTGAAGCTATCTTCCTTCCTTTTTCTAAGCTCCTATACATTTCAAAAATGTAAGCACCATATTTAGCATCATATACTCATGAAGTGGAATTTAGGAATAAGAAGGGTTTGCATTAATAATATGAATACCCGAGGTGGTGGTAGAACTATTCTTTTGCACCCCTTCTAGGTACTCCTTGTAGTTGTGCTTTCAATGCTCTTTTTCATTGTAATGAAAGCAAAATGCATCCTTTGGGCTATTCTGAATCTCGACCTTTTTCACTCGCTTCTAGTAGGTGCGGTTAAAGACTTCTTCTTCTTTTTAGGCTTTTTTCTTGCCCTTTACTCGCACTTTTTTCCTTATTAACTAGAAGTATAGAAATTTTGTTCTTCTTGTTAATTTCGGGATAAGCTTCCCTCATCATTGATAATAACTCTCCAAGAGTCTTTTGCATATGCATCATGTTGAAGTTCATGATGAATTATCCAAAGCTATTGGGCAACGATTGCAATACTAGGTCAATGGATAATTTAGCACCCATTCCTACTTCAAGTTTAACCAATCATTCAATATAGCCTATCATTTCAATGACATGCTTTTCGACATTGGATCCCTCATCCATTCCGGCCCTAAAAAGCTTTTTTGCTATCTCATAATGCTTATGCCTAATATTCTCCTTAAATAAGCTCTTGAGCTTTGCTATGATATCAAAAGCTTGTAAGCTTCTATGTTGGTGCCTATGCTCCCACCTTATAGCAGACAAGCATGATGCTTTGAGCAGATGATTGTATCATCTCTATGTTTGATCCATGCTTCATGAGCTTTAACTTGAACAAAGAGGGCTCATCTAGAAGAGCTTTCTTTATTGTATAGAGAATTTTCTCATGTTGGAGGACTATCCTCAAATTCATTTTCCAGTCGAGGAAGTTTATTTCATTAAAGGCATTACTTCTATTAATGATCGATCATATCGATGCGTTGCTAGTCATTCCGTGCAATTTGACAGGACGGAAAAGCATACGATTTGGTTAACTAAAATGCATAAAACTAAACAAAGCATAAATTAAAGAAATAAAATCTATTTCACTCTCACTATTTTCTTCAAGTTTTATAACTTTTAATACGAGTACTCAAGAAAAATTTTTGATTTTTTTTCCTACTAGGTTAGGATCCCATCCGTTAACATGCATTAACCTTGAGTTATCTCAACAAGCCATACATGAAGGATTAGGTAGGTAACTCCTTACCAATTAGATCTAATGTAACTCCTAATTCCATTTGTATGACAACTCCTTGTCTTTATCACATCTTATGTGAATACCAATCCTTACTTACAAGTTTATTGGACTTTGACTTATCTTAACAAACCTAACAACCCATTTAAGTTAGACCTAACGTTTGGGGTCATCGCATGGCCTATGATTTGTTTCCCTCGAGAAAGAAGTGACCTTGAGTTATCTCAACAAGCCAATGATGACTAAGAGAGTTCCCACCTCATAACATTGGAAATCATTTAACTTAATATTTTATTTGAAGGATTTAATAAGGTTGGTCGCATCCTAGCATGCATAGAAAATAATAATCATATTATTCCTAATCATGCATACTAACAAACATCTCATCACATTCATACATTCATGAATAACTCAAGAACCGATGAATGACAATGGATTTCTAATACTAGCCTCATCGAGCCACAAGGAGACTAGTAGGTCAATTCCTAGGTGAAAAATTATTATAAATTCTTCATGAATGTCTTCATTCCTTGGCGTCTTCTCCTTGTATCTATTCTATTTCCTATCTACTACTTTTATAGTTATTTGAAATAAGAAATCTCAAGTTACATTCGAGGGGAATAAGATGAGAAAAGAAATACAATAGAGTAATAGAGAAGGCGGAACATGCGAGTCCTATTTATTAAAAAAAATATCAAGCATTCATAAAACTAGGTCGACTCATCCATATCATTCACCCATGCTTTAATCATATTGATACATGGCATACTAATGAAATAATTTTATTCTTAAAATTATTATAAATCTATAGTTTTGGTCATTTTATAAATTTATCAAAATTTCTCTAAATTTTAATTTTAAAACTTTTTAAGCCTTGGGCTCACTTTGGGCCTATAGGCTTTTGGACCTCGAGGGCTCATAGGTTTCAAAGACTAAACCCTTGAGTTCTCGTACATTTGCTCATCATGCCTAGTTCATGCGCCTAGCAAGCTAGGCCACCGGCACGAGCGTAGTGCATGCCTAAGAGGCCGAGCCATTATCGTGCGCGCCTAGCATTCGCATAACAAGCCGGGCCACTACCACTCACTTGGCATGCGGCCCAGTAGGCTAGCGGGTTGCTTACTACGCACTCGGCGCGCTGCCGGCGCAGGGTCGCCACTCATGCGAGGTTGACGTCCAACGTCGACCTCTCGTGCTCTTACTAATTTTGACCTAAAATTTCAGTTTTATATTTATATAAAAAAACAAAAACACAAGATTTATAATCAAGCATATCTTATTTATCTTGTTAATCACAATTAACCAATCATACAATCAAAGATTCAATGGAGGCTCTAATACCAATTGAAAGGATCATACAATCATGTCGTTGAATCTACTAATCATACATTAGTAAGATTACCTCTTATAGCATAGATCTAAATTCCTTTCTTTTGATTAGTTGTCCAAGTGTCCAACCTCTATTAATGATCCACGCAGACCCAAATATCCACGAAGAAGCACTCAAAATTGATGGGGTGCTTGCTCCATCTTTCCCGATTAAGTATTTCCTCTAGAAATCAATCTCTAAAAACTTTGCAATAGCCTTAAAGGAGAAGGTAAAAGTATTTCTTGCTAGCATTTAGGAGAAAATATTTTCTCCCTTTTTTTATCTTTTGGCCATGTGCCTTAGATTATTTTAAGGGCTAGCCAAATTTTTTCCCTTATATTTTTACTTGGCCAAAAATACTCTTTTTAGGTCATCCACCTCTTTATGTCGCATATCTCCTCCTATTTATAGGGGGAGAGTTTCCTTGTCCTCAAAGGACAATGAGAGGGACGAGCATGAGTCCATAAAGGACTTTAGGTTATTGCTTCCTTATCCTCAAAGGATAAGGAGTTATTTTATATGTGGACTACTTGATTATTATCTTTTGTTTTATATGTAGACTACTTGATTATTAACTTTAAAACATTCAACCTTATCCAATAAGTTTAATGTTTATCTTTAAAACATTCATCCTTGTCCAATAAGGTTGACGTTTATCCTCTAACCAAAATTATCTTAAAGCTTTTAATTGAGCCTAATGGGATAAAAATATTTTTTCCCAATAAATTTATTTGGACTATTAAATGAATATTCTTAGATTATTTTGGCGGGGTCCACATTAGGAAGCAATTTCCTAAAATACCCTTTAACCTAAATTAGGAAACTCCTTTCATTTTAGGCTCTTTATTTCTAAATTTGAAACTAACTTCCAACTTAGGAAACCAATTTCTAAAACAGAAACTTTCAATTTTATGAAACTTTCCATTTTGGAAACTCTTTCCAAAAGCTCGGAAACTTTCATAATTGGAAACTTTTTCTAATATCTTTGCTTCTCATTTGTAATGTGAATACTTGAACTTATGCATGTGATCTGAATAGGCTCCTAGATATGTTGGCAATGTACCAAGAATAAAAGACTCTTTTTTCATGTCTTGATACATAAATCAAGATTGGCATCTAGCAAGGCATCATGACTACCCGATTTTCTAAGAAGATTAGTTAATCCAACATTACCTTTCACGAGCATGGTTACCATACAATTCGGTCCTCATCTCAACTTATCATAGTGCGATCTCGAACATAGTTATTAGCCTTGTTCAATTATGATCACACAAGTTTTTTTCGATTTCCAAATGTCTTAGCTCCTAGGGTAAACCAACTATGCTCTATTGGTGTACTCCTATTATGGCCATAGATTTCTTGAGTAGCATTTATTGAACTACAATGTGATAACTTCTTTAGCATACAAGGAATGTCATGTACTATCTTGGTTATACACCTATCTTCATTGGATTCCTAGTACATCCAATGAATCGCTCAAGTGCAACCCATTAATGGGTCCATCAAAATGAGAGTCAAAGTGCATAAGTCCTCCAATAAGTTAACCATGATTACTTTAAGTCTAAGGATCATTTGTATCCATCTCGTATGAGATTCTCATAGATTAAAACCAAATGGGTTATTACGATGAGTCAAATCCAATGATATGTTCTTTAGCATAAATCACCTAAGTGCTTGCTTGAGCATCATCATGCTAATAGGTGTGAGATCTCCTAGTGTTATCATATAGCATGAGTATAGCACTCACAAGGCTATCTGCATATTGTCGATATCCATTCTTGACGATGCTATGAATTGGGACATTTAATGATATCATTTATGAGCATTAGTGTTTGTCTCACATCTTTCGATCAATCACTATTGTAAATGCATATCATAAGGACATCTATCTAATTCTACTGAATTTATCAACATGTAAAAATAAGAATTAATAGAATGACTTCTTTATTATTTATTAAAAATAAATGATGCAATAACATATTAACATAAGCTCATCCAACATGGTTGGATCTTCGGCACCAACATTAATAATCTCTCCCTACCTCTCCCTCTCCTTCTCTCTCCCTCTCTCCCTCTCTCTCCCTCCTTCTCTCTCCCTAACTCTCTCTCTCACCCTCTCTTTTCCTTACCTTCTCCTTCTCTCTCCCCCTTTTCTCTCCCCCTCATTTGCTCTCTCCCTTTCCCTCTCACTTCATCTCACTCTCTCTCTCCCTTTCCCTCTCACTTCATCTCACTCTCTCTCTCCCTTTCCCTCTCACTTCATCTCGGTCTCTCTCTCCCTCTCCCTCTCCCTCTCCCTCCTTCTCCATCCCTCTCCTTCTCTCATCCTTTCTCTCCACGTCCCCCTCACTTTCCCTTTCTCTACCCCCTCTCTCCTTCCCTCCCTCTCTCTCCCTTTCTCCGCCCATTGTCTCATGCCCCCTTCTCTCTCTAACCCCCTGCTCGTATCTCCCTCTTTCCTTCTCTCTCTCTCCCTCCCCCTCCCTCTCTCTTCCACTCCCTTTCCCTCTCCCTCTCCATCCCTCTTTACCCCTTTCCCTCTCCCTCCTATTCCCTCCCTCTTCTTTTCTATACCTTCCTCCATCTCTATCTCCATCCCTCTCTCTCTCCCTCTCCCTTTCTACTTATTTATCTCTCCTTTTATTTTACTCGCTCTCCTTCAATCCCTCTCCATATTTCACTATATCTCTCTCTCTCTGTTCTCTCCCTTTCCCTCTCTCTTGCTCCCTATCTCTCTCTCATTTTCTCTCTCTCTCACCATCTCTCTCTTTTTCTCTCTCCCTCTCGCTCTCTCCTTCTTTCTCCCCCTCCCCTCTCTCCTTTTCCCTGTTCATTTCCTCTTCCTCTCTCTCCCTCTCTCTTCTTTTCCCTCTCCTATCATCTTCCTCTCTCTCCCTTTCCCTCTCCTTCTCCCTCCCTCTTCCACTCCTTCTCCCTCTTCCACTCCTTCTCCCTCTCTCTTCCACTCCCTTTCCCTCTCCCTTCTGTCCGAATTCCTCTCCCTCTTTACCCTTTCCCTTTCCCTCCTATTCCCTCCCTCTCTTCTCTCTACCTTCCTCTCTCCCTATCTCGATCCCTCTCTCTCTCCCTCTCCCTCTCTACCTATCTATCTCTCCTTCTCTTTCCCCTACTCTCCTTTCATCCCTCTCCATATCTCAGTATCTCTTTCTCTCCTCTCTACTCCATCCTTTTTCCTCTCTCTTTCTCCCTATCTCTCTCCCACTTTCTCTCTCTCTTGCACCATCTCCCTCCTTGCCTCTCTCCCTCTCTCTCTCTCCTTCTCTCTCTCCCTCTACCCCTCTCTCCCTTTCCCTCTCTATTCCATCTTCTTGCCTCTTCCTTTCCCTCTCCTATCATCTTCCTCTCTCTCCCTCTTCCCTCCCTCTCATTTCCTCTCTCTC
The DNA here is from genome assembly GCA_963924115.1 of Dovyalis caffra. Lineage (NCBI taxonomy): Eukaryota > Viridiplantae > Streptophyta > Magnoliopsida > Malpighiales > Salicaceae > Dovyalis > Dovyalis caffra. The sequence goes on from CAWUPB010000143.1 coordinate 54,669, forward strand.
ACTCCCTCTCCCTTCCTTTCTCTCACTTCCTCACATTTTATCTTTCTCCTTCTTTATATCCCCTCTCTCCCTCTCTCTCTTTCTCCTTTTCCTTCTCTCTCGTCTCTCTAATTTCCCCTCCCTCCCTCTCTCATTCCCTTTCTTTCTCTCCTTAACTCTCTATCACACACACTCTCTAACCCCTTCCTCTCTCTTTCTTCCTCTCTCTCTTTTTCTCCTCTTCTCTCTCCTTTTTCCTCTCCCTTTCTCTACTATTCCCTTTCCCTCTCACTCTCTCCCTCTCCCTTTCCCTCTCCCTCTCGATCTCTCCCTTCCTCTCCCTCTCCCTCTCTCTTCCTCTCTCCTTCCCTCCCTCACTCCCTTCTTCCCTCCATCTCTCTCTTCCCTTCCCTTTCTGTCTCCCTAAATCTCTCTCCCATCCTCTCTCTCTCTTTTACCCTTTCCTTCTCTCTCTCTCATCCTCTCTCTCTCTCTCTCTTTTACCATTTCTTTCTCTCTCTCTCCTTTACTTCCTCTCTCCCTTTCCCTTTCACTCCATCTCCCTCTCTCTCCCTCACCTTCTCTCCCTCCCTCCCTCCATCCATCTCTATCTCCCCTTCCCTCTCTCTCTCCCTAACTCTCTATAACCCTCATGAAAATCTATCATATACATGTACAGAGCCAAATGATTCAAATATAAATATGTGAAGGTGTGATTATGTATGTGTGCCATGTTAGCATTTTGAGATGACAACATGCTAGGTGTTTAGGTGTGGAATTATGACATGAAATTACATATCATACAAGTAAGAAATAAATGTGTGATTTGTGTTAAATTAAAGCTATTTTTCTTGAGATTGATGGTTTAACTATTAGAGGAATCAAGTATGCAAAATCGATGTTTTTGAGAATTAGGTTATGTCCGGATTTTATGTGGCTTGTTCAATGACGTTAGATTGATTTCTAGGTAAATCTTAAAGAATAAAAGTTGTTTACCTATGTCTTGAATAACCCTCTATAAACTTCTTTTATTATTAGGTTTGTATAGAAAACATTATGTCCATTTTAGTACATATTATTGTGGATGAACTACTACTTGGATGGATTAATCATTAAACTTCAAAATTATGCCATTAATCATGTGGTTAGGATTTTAACCTAATTTTTGTATATGTTTTGAATCAATATATCTAGTTTCTAAGATAAAAATTATAGGATTTAATTGTATCCAAAAGTGGGACGTTGCTACTTGATAAGAAGCTAAGAAGATGCCCTCTCATACATCTCCTATAAACAAATTTGAGGTGTATGTGTGTAACTGGAACTAATCGAGCTTAAGGGATTTTTTCTCACTAGAACCAAATATTTTAAAAGACTTAGTTAGCCTAAGTATCTAGTTGGTTGACCATTAGACACCTAAGCACCTTAATTAAATGCTTGGAAGCCAACTCACCCTTAAACCCAATCAAACCCGCCACTTGTCCCATGCCTCACCCAATTGCTTTACACTTTGTTAAATTGATTTGAGACACTTGTAACCTTGATTTATGGGAAAGAAAAACAAGTATATATGTTAGTAAAGTGGGAAGATGGTTGAAAAATTTTAAGCAAAACCCGTAGCCATCAAAAGAAAGAGAGAAATACCAATTGAAAGAAAGGGACAAAAGACACAACAAAATGGAAAAAGAAAAAAAAGGAAATAAAGAAAAAGGGAGGAGCTAAGGAAATTCTTAATCAACCTAGCAATGTAAGTAGGTTACTTTTTTTTTATTTGTTTATACCATTTATTTGATCTTTAGGTACTTGGCTAAACTTGTGTTTAGGATGTGATATGTTGTTGTATTTGGTTGTGTTGGTTGGCTTGCCTTGTAATTGTTTATTGTTATAGTTGGTTGTGTTGGTTGCTTCCCAAAACTAGAAAGCCTTGTATATGGCTAGATTTATGTTTTTGTGGATGTGAGTGATAGAATTGCATTTTGAACGAAACTTGGTAGATTCATTTAGGATTAATATGGACTTAGGTAAAGTAAAATAGGAAGGAAGAAAGGATGGAATTTTAGGGTTTTTCTTGAGCAAACTTTCAGCCAAGAATGAGGGAAATGGAATTTTTGGACACTTAAGACGTTAAACTTCTATTGGGAACAAATTATTTTTGCATAGCTACTTTAAACAAAAAGCAAATTGTATAGAAATCAAAGACAATGTCTTGCCAAATTAAGAAGACCCATTTAGGCCTAATTTGAGAAACATAGGGTTTTGGGTTCCATTAAATTAATTTGACAATTAATGGATCAATTAGGCCCATATAGGATTAGAAATTGAAATTTGAAAGAGTTAAATTTAGACTTAAAAGTATTAAATTTGGGCTAGAAGGGAGAATTTTAATTTAGCATGTTTTAAGGTAGTCCAAAATGTTAGTAACCATGTAAATTGAGTGTAGACTGAAATGGTAATTAGACTTACTAAATTGAATGGAAGGAAAATACCCATGTGGCGAGTTAAGTTTAGGGCATGATAAATGCCAATCGATGGTACTTAACCCTTCCGGGGTGAACATTGAACTAAGAAGTCAAGAAATATATACGAAACCCTATATGGGTGAGATCTTAGGAATAATTTGACAATATAAGGTTGGCACCCATGCTATATTAATATAGTATACATAACATCACGTGCATCATGTGCATTTGTAGGGACGAATTGAGAAAAATTCAATGGATTGAGAATTAGTTTATATTGATAGGTTTGGTAACCTAATTGAAATGAATGGGTATCAGCAGTCTAGCTGTATGCGTACTCTAATATGTGTGACTGCACTATTAGATGATGGATTCTCGCTAATAGTGGCTACAACGAGGGATAGCTTCATTGTTAACAATAGGTGATTCGAGAATCAGCAATATAGTAGACTTGCTAATACCTAGGTTACTCAAAATTAAAATCTATGAGTATGGTAGGGAAATCAAAAAAGCATTGCATATCACATGCATCACCCTACTTACCGAGCTTTGGCTCACTTTATATTTATTTCATGCCATAATAGGTAAAGACGATAATAATGATGATAAGGAAGCAATCGATTCCTCCCAAAATAAGGCTCATGTGTAACAAGTATAGATATAGAAATCTATTTTGATTGTAATTATTCTGGAAATTTTGTAAATTTTATAACTATTAACGCGAGTGTAATTTTGATGGTAGACATTTTTATACTTCATGTTTTATTGTTTATTGGCTACGTAATTGGGAAGTAAAATTTGGGACTTTGGTCCCTAAACTATAGCGAATCGGCCATGCCTCTTAGGTAATTAGCGAGGGAACTTGGGTTGCCACGGAGGTGGTATCGAGCTTTGGTTTAGTTAATCGGGTAGAAACCTAAGTGTGAAATGAGCCTAAGGACCGATACGCTACTCAACAAGTAAGAAATTCATTATTCCTTCCCTCTCGTATCCGTATGATCATTAAATGGCTTCTTGCGAGTGTATAGTCCTATCTTGGAATTATTGATGCATATGAATATGATTGTTGTAGATGTCGTGGTTATTTTATGTACCTTGTATCGCTCGGACTCGCCAACAGCGGACCACCACGGCTGCACATTGGGCCGAGTTAAACGACCTCATTATGGCCCTAAACCAGGATATGGTGACTCATGTTACATGAGTACACAACCTGATACAGCGAATAGTGTTCCTTGATGCCTCCTTTGACTAGCATCGCGATTGGGATTTCTTGAGACTAACCTTACGATGGACTCTCCTACCAAAGGACCAAGCAGTCGTTGGATGAGGTCCGGGAGGGTCAAATAGATCGCGAGTCCTATCGAAACTTGATCCAAGCCTTTCTATCGGTACAAGTTATACGGACTCTTACTCGACTCCTATATAATTGGGGTCTACCTTTGCCGCTCTCCCACGAGATAGTACATATTGCATCAATTAATGTGATTGACTAGTGGCTAGTGGAGTAATCTTTTTCCCACTCGTGTTTGGTATATTAACCTAGCCTAGTAGATGTGTTACTAGGGGAAACCTAATGTGTGCCTTTTAGATGTAAATAGGAACGCTTTTTGATTGTAAATATAGCACAAAATCCTTTGGAAGGTAGATGTGCTTGTAAGTGCACTGTTTTGTATGAAATGCTTCATATGAAATGCTTACCATATATATAAATATAATCTCATGCATACATAGATGATTTATATTCTATGTTGATTTCGATACCAAAACTAACTTGAGCATAACATGGCATGTACAAAGTTAAAGCATGTCACGAAAGAATCCAATACGAGCAGGAGGTAAAGGGACCTCCAACGATAATAATAGACAAAAATAAGACACTTTAAATCATATGATGAACATGATTCAACAATAAAAAAAGCAATGCAACAACAACACAAAGTCCATACGGATCAAATGAGACGACTCTTGGCTATGCATCAACGACCTCCACCTTCGTCACCCAACGAGAGGGATGATGTGGTAGAGAGGTTTCAAAAAAAATCCCTAGGAATTCTTCAACGGTGTTAACCCTATGATAATAGAGGAATGGATTAATTCTTTAGAGGTAATATTCGACTACTTGTAATTTACCAACAATGAACGAGTACCATGTACCATCTTTATGCTAACCAAAGATGCCCGCACATCGTGGGAGAGCACACAATTGATGGTAGACGTTCCTACCCTTACATGAGATGGATTTAAGAAAGTCTTCTATAACTAATACTTTACCGCATACGCGAGGGCTAAGAAAATTCAAGACTTCCTAAAACTAGATCAAGCCGACATGTCGATGGCGGAATATGTATAGAAATTTGAACAAGGGTGTATATTCATCCCATTCATTTAAGGGGATGAAAATGCGAAAAAGAATCGATTCCCGATAGGTTTAAACCCAATAGTAGAAAGCATGGTACATATGACAACCACCAACACCTTCTCAAAAATGGTGGATAAGACAATGATAGCGAGATGGAGATCGAAGGAGATTGTAAAGGAATGACAACAAAAGAGGCAAGTGTTCAAATCGAAGCCTCTTCATCCGGACCCGAAAGCGAGTTCCACCTAGGAATTTTAATCGAGGTGGTGGTCGGGAAGCACACGGATCACGAGACCGAACCATATGTTCCGAGACCACTATCGAGTAATTAGTCGACACTAGAGATCGAGTACTTAACCCCGATGCAATAGGTGTGGGAGATTCCATAACGAGGAATGTCAATCGGACATAAGGACTTGTTATGTATGCCACAAGCCGGGGCATGTATCCTACAACTACCTCCAAGTACAAAAATCAAGATCGAAAAGGTACTTGCTCGGGTTTATACGATGATGCAAAAGGAGGCCGACCGGAGAGACATAGTAGTCATTTGCGATAATGTCTTACTCCTTGTCTTGATTACTTATGTTTTGATTGATTCGGTGCTACACATTCATTCACATCAAAAAAATTAGTTAAAAGCCTAGGTGTCACACCTAAGACATTAGTCATGGGGTATCTTATAGCTATTCCTTTCGAAGAACGTATGGAGTCAATAAGTATCATGAAAGAGTATCCCGTGAAGATTAAGGGTAAGAGTCTAGAAGCCGATCCGATAGTGTTGGATCTCTAAGATTTTGATTTGATCTTGGAAATGGATTGGCCGACAAGGCATAGTGCTACGATAGATTATCGAGGTAGACAGTACTATTTGACTTATTTGAGAATCAACAGTTAGAGTTTAAGGTTGATTCAAAGTTTTGACCAAGATCAACCATTTCAGCTTTAAAGGCTCAAAAGATGCTAGAAAAAGGATGTTGGGGTTACCTAGCACATGTGGTTGATAATCGAGTGGAACAAAAGTCAAAACTAGGAGACATAGAGATTGCACGGGAGTATTTAGACGTCTTTCTTGAAAGTTTGACTAAGTTATCACCAAAAAGGGAAATAGAATTTGAGATTGATTTAGATTTGGGTACGACTCTAATTGCTCGGACTCCCTATAGAATGGCCCCCGTTAAGTTAAAAGAGATGAAAGTGCAACTATAGGACTAACTTGGATAAGGGATTCATACGTCCTAGTTCCTCATCTTGGAGAGCCCTAGTATTATTCATGAAAAAGAAGATGGTAGTCCGTGATTATTCATCAATTTATCGAGAATTGAATCGAGTGACGATTAAAAATAAATACCCACTACCCCGGATTAAGGATCTATTCGATCAATTATAAGGTGCGACAATGTTCTCCAAGATAGACCTATAATAGGGGTATCACCAATTGAGGGTCGGATCGAATGATGTGAAGAAAACGACATTCAAAATGAGATACAACCATTATGAGGTCCTAGTAATATCAATTGGATTAACTAACGCTCCAGTCGCCTGTATGGACTTGATGAATAAAGTCTTTAAGGGATTCCTAGATAAATTTATCATCGTATTCATCAATGATATTCTAGTTTATTCTCAAAGTAAGAAGGAACATAGGGAGCAACTATAAGCTACCTTACAAATGCTAAGGGAGTAGCAACTATACACCAAATTTAAGAAATGTGAATTTTAGCTAGAATGCATAGCTTTTCTCGGTCACGTGATGACGAAGGAAGGTATAGCAATGGATCCACGAGAAAATAGAGGCGATCCAAAACCGACCTAATTTAAAGAATGTGACAAAGGTACAAAGTTTCTTAGGGCTAGTTAGTTATTATCGAAGATTTGTAGAGGGCTTCTCTAGGATAGCTAGGCCTCTTATGAACTTGATGAAAAAGAGTGTTAAGTTCTAGTGGACGAATGCTTATGAGGAAAGCTTCCAAGGGCTTAAACGAAGGTTAATCATAGCTCTAGGGCTAACAATTCCATCCGAGACTAAAAATTTCATGGTGTATAGTGACGCTTCTAAGAATGGGCTAGGAGTGATGTTGATGCAAAATGGGAAAGTATTATCCCATACATCATGACAACTCGAAGGAATATGAATAGAATTATTCGATGCATGATTTGGAATTAGCAACGGTAGTCTTTGCCTTAGAACTTTAGAGACATTATTTATATGGGGCAATGTGTAAAAATATATACGAATCATAAAAGCTTATAATATATGTTCACACAAAAGGAGCTAAACATGAGACAAAGAAGGTGGTTAGAGTTGATGAAGGACTATGATCTGTATAATCAATTATCAACCAGGAAAAGCTAATGTTGTTGCTAATGCTTTAAGCAAAAAATTGATAGCAATGATACTGGTAATCCTACCATCGATAGTGAGAGATCTACAATAGCTAGAACTCGGAGATAATTTTGATAGGTCATGAGAGCATGTTATCGGCTTTAATAATCCAGCTAACTATATGGGAAAGAATTCAAATGGAGTAGCAAACGGATGAAAAGCTGAATGAATTAAAGAAAAACATAAAGGTTAGGGAGGAATCCAATTTTGCGATAGATGACAAAGGCATAATTAGATTTAAAGGAAGGTTGTGTGTTCCCTCGGTAGAGGATTTGAAGGAAGAAATGCTAAAAAACGCACGCAACTCCCTATTCGATACACCGGAAAGCACGAAGGTGTATCGGGATGTACGATAAAGTTATTGGTGGCTCGGAATGAAGAAAGACGTAGCTAATTTTATAGCAAGGTGTCGGGTCTATCAACGAGATAAAGGAAAAACATCAAAGACCATCGAGAATGTTAAAATCCTTAGCGATTCCATAATGAAAGTGGGAGCATATCATGAAGGATTTCATCATGGGATTACCAAGATCGAAAGGGGGTCGGATGCCATTTGGGTGATCATGGACATGCCGACCAAATCAGCACACTTTCTTTTGGTCAAGACCACCTATAATTGGGCCTAGTATGCCTAGTTGTACCTTAATAAAATTGTAAGACTTCATGGGATTTCGATCTCAATTGTGTCAAATCGAGATTCCGAATTAACCTTTGCATTTTGGAAGAGTCCGCACAAAGCCATGGGCACGAAGCTAAACATCGGCAAGCTGATCATCCATAGACCGATAGACAATCCGAATGAGGGATTCAAATACTTGAGGATATGCTACGAGCATGTGTTCTAGATCGGTCCGAAAAATGAGAGAAATACGTACGCTTAGCTGAATTTGCATATAACAATAGCTATCAAGCTTCAATTGGGATGGCTCCTTATAAAGCTTTGTATGGGTGATGATGTAGATCTCTCGTGCATTGGGATGAAATAAGAGAAAGATAAATGAAAACGTCACGAGTAGACGGAAGAGCTACATCGACAAGAAAAAAGGATCCGGCATTTGGAATCGGTGAGTATGTTTTCTTAAGAGCTTTATTGATGAAAGGCGTACTATGATTTGGGAAGAAATAACAATTGAGTCCCCGATATATCGAACCATTCAAAATACTAAATCGAATAGGCGATAAGGCTTATCGCCTATTACTACCGCCATCCATAGCATGAGTACATGATGTGTTCCATGTGTCCAATCTAAGATAGTGCATTGGAGAGCCTAATCGGATTTTAGAGATAGAACGCCAAAGCCGACCCCGAACTTAACCTATGAGGAAAGGCCGATTCGGATTCTAGATAGACAAGTTAGATAGCCGAGGAATAAAGAGATTGCCTTAGTTAAAGTTTTATGAGAGAATCATAATTTAGAGGAAGTCACGTGGAAGCGAGAGGAAGAAATGAGAGATAAATACTCGAAACTATTCGAATAAGCCAATTTTGAGCATGAAATTTCTTTTAAGGGGGAGAGAAATGTAACCTATGTGAAAATCTATCATACATATGTAGAGGCTGGATGATTCAAATATATATATGTGAAGGTGTGATTGTGTATGTGTGCCATATTAGTATTTTGGGATGACAACATACTAGGTGTTTAGGTGAGGAGTTATGGTACAAAATTACATATCATACAAGTGAGAAGAAAATCAATGATTTGTTTTAAATTAAAGCAATTTTGCTCGAGATTGATGGTTTAACTATTATAGGAACCAAGTATGCAAAATTAGTGTTTTTGAGAATTAGGTTACTGTCTAGATTTTGTATGGCCTACTCAAGGACCTTAGATTGATTTATGGGTGAAGCTTAAGAAAAAAATTTGTTTATCTATATCTTGAATAATCCTCCGTAAAACATTTTTATTATTAGATTTATATAGAAAAAGTTATGCCTGTTTTAGTACATATTGTTTTGGATCAACTATTCACTGGATAGATTAATCCTTAAACTTCAAAATTATATTATTAATCTCGTGATTGGTATTTTAACCTAAGTTTTGGATATGTTTTTAATTAATATATATAGTTTCTAAGAAAAAAGTATAGGATTTAATTGTGTTCGAAGTGGGACATTCTCGCTTGATAAGAGGCTACCCTGTCATACACCTCCTACAAACAAATTTGAGGTGTATGTGTGTAACTAGAACTAAACAAGCTTAAGGGAATTTTTTTCACTGGAACAAAATATTTTAAAAGACTTAGCCGAAGTATCTAGTTGGTTGACATTAGACACCTAAGCACCTTCATTAAATGCTTGGAAACCAACTCACCCCTAAACCTAATCAAACTTGCCACTTATCCCATGCCTCACCCAATTGCTTTACACTTTGTTAAATTGATTTGAGACACTTGTAACCTTGATTTATGGGAAAGAACAACAAGTATATATTTTAGTAAAGTGGGAAGATGGTTGAAAAATTTTAGGCAAAACCTATAGCCATCAAAAGAAAGAGAGAAAAACCAATTAAAAGAAAGGGAGAGAAAGACACAACAAAAAGGACAAAGAAAAAAAGAAAAGAAAGACGAGAAAAAGGGAGGAGCTAAGGAAATTCTTAATCAACCTAACAATGTAAGTGGGTTACCTTTTTTTATTTGTTTATACCATTTATTTGATCTTTATGTACTTGGCTAAACTTTTGTTTAGGATGTGATATGTTTTTGTATTTGATTGTGTTGGTTGGATTGCCCGGTAATTGTTTATTGTTATAGTTGGATATGTTGGTTGGTTGTGTTGGTTGCTTCCCAAAACTAGAAAGCCTTGTATATGGCTAGATTTATGTTTTGGTGGATGTGAGTGATAGAATTGAGTTTTTTTCACTGGAACAAAACATTTTAAAAGACTTACTTAGCCTAAGTATCTAGTTGGTTGACCATTAGGCACCTAAGCACCTTAATTAAATGCTTGGAAACCAACTCACCCCTAAACCCAATCAAACTCGCCACTTGTCCCATGCCTCATCCAATTGCTTTACACTTTTTTAAATTGATTTGAGACCCTTGTAGCCTTGGTTTATAGGAAAGAAAAACAAGTATATATGTTAGTAAAGTGGGAAGATGGTTGAAACATTTTAGGCAAAACTCATAGCCATCAAAAGAAAAAGAGAAAAATAAATTGAAAGAAAGCGAGAGCAAGGCACAAAAAAAGGAAAGACAAAAAAAGGGAGAAGCTAAGGAAATTCTTAATCAACCTAACAATGTAAGTGAGTTACTTTTTTTTATTTGTTTATACCATTTATTTGATCTTTATGTACTTGGCTAAACTTGTGTTTAGGATGTCATATGTTGTTGTATTTGGTTGTGTTGGTTGGCTTGCCTTGTAATTGTTTATTGTTATAGTTGGTTGTGTTGGTTGCTTCCCAAAACTAGGAAGCCTTGTATATGGCTAGATTTATGTTTTGGTGGATGTGAGTGATAGAATTAGGTTTTCACCGAAACTTGGTAGATTCATTTAGGATTGATATGGACTTAGACAAAGTAAAATAGGAAGGAAGAAAGGATGGAATTTTAGGGTTTTTCCGGAGCAAAATTTTGGTCAAGAATGAGGAAAATAGATTTTTTGGACACTTAAGGACTTAAACTTCTAATGGGAACAAATTAATTTTGAATAACTACTTTAAATAAAAAGGAAATTGTATAGAAATCAAATACAATGTCTTGCTAAATTAAGAAGACCCATTTGGCCCAAATTTGAGAAAAATGGGGTTTTGGGTTCCACTAAATTAATTTGACAATTAATGGATCATTAGGCCCAAATAGGAATAGAAATTGAAATTTGAAAGAGTTAAACTCGACTTAAAAATATTAAATTTGGGCTAGAAGGGAGAATTTTACCTTAGCATGTTTTAAGGTAGCCCAAAATATTAGTAACCACGCAAACCGAGTGTAGACTGAAATGGTAATCGGACTTACTAAATTAAACGAAGGAAAATACCCATGTGCCAATTAAGTTCATGGCATGATAAATGCAAATCGATGATACTTAACCCTTTCGGAGTGAACATTGAAATAAGAAGTAAAGAAATATATACGAAACCCTATATGGGTGAGATCTCGAAATAATTTGACAATATAGGGTTGGCACCCTTGCTACGTTAATATAGTATACATAATATCATGTTCATCATGTGCATTTGCGAGGATGGATGAAGAAAAATTCGATGGATTGAGAATTGGTTTATATGGATATGTTTGGTAACCTAACTGGAATGAATAGGTATCAGCGAGTCCAGCTATGTGTATACTCTAATCTATGTAACTACACTATTAGATGATGAATTCTCACTAATATTGGCTACAACGAGAGATAGTTCCGTTCTTAACAATAGGTGATTTAGGAATCACCAATATAATATACTTGCTAATACCCGGGGTACCCTAAATTAAAATCTATGAGTATGGTGGAGAAATCAAAAAAGTATTGCATATCACGTGCATCACCCCACTTACCGAGCTTTAGCTCACTCTATATTTATTTCATGCCATGACAGGTAAAGATGATAATAATGTTGATAAGGAAGCTATCGATTCCTCCCGAACGGGGCTCATATGTAACATGATTGATATAGAAATCTATTTTGATTTTAATTATCTTGGAAATTTTGTAAATTTTATAACTCGTTAATGTCATGTCATTTTGATGGTAGGCATTTTTATACTTCATGATTTAGTGTTTATTGGCTATGTAATTAGGAAGTAAAATTTGGGACTTTGGTCCCTCAATCGTAACAAACCAGCTATGCCTCTTAGGTAATTGGTAAGAGAGCTTAGGGCACTTACACTCTTTCTCTCATCCTCTCTCGCTCTTTCTCTCCCTCCTTACTTCCTCTCTCCCTCTCCCTTTCGCTCTATCTCCCTCTCTCTCCCTCTCTCTCCCTCTCTTTCTCCTTCTTACTATCTCTTTCCCTCTTCCTTTCTCTCCCTCTTTGTCCCTCTCCCTCTCTCCCTCCCTCCCCGATTCTCATCCTCTTTGTCTCTTTCCCTCCCTCACTCTCCCCCTCTCTCTCCCCCTTTCTCCCCCTCCCCTCCTCTCCTTCTCTCACTCTCTTCCTCCCCTATCCTCCCTCCATCCCCCTCCTTCCATCTCTCTCTCCCTCTCCCTCTCTCTAACTTTCCCTCTCCCTCCCTCTCTTCCTATCTCTATCGCTCCCTTTCTCTCACTTTCCCTCTCCCTCTCCCTCCCCCTCTCCCTATCTCTATCCTTCCCACTCTTTCCCTTGCCCACTTTACTTCTCTCTCTTTCTCTCCCTCTCTTTCCCTCTCTCCTTCCATCCTTCTCTACATGTCTCACCCTCTATCTCTCTCTTTCCCCATCTCCCTTCCTCTATATCTCTCGTTTCTTCCTCCTTATCTCTTTACCTCCCACTTTTTCTCTCCCTCCTTGTAATCTTTCTCTCCCATTATCTCTCTCTCCCTCTCACTCATTCTCTCTCTTTTGCCTTCTCTCATTTTTTCTCTCTCTACTTCTCTCCATTTCCCTCTCCCTCTCTCTCCCCTTCTCTCCCTTTCACTCTTCCTCTACCTTTCCTTGTCTCTCTCACCATCCCTACTTCTCTCTCCCATTATCTCATTCTCTCCCCCTCTTCCCTCCCTTTATCTCTTTTCCTTTTCCTTTCCCTCTCCCTCCATCATCCCTCTCTAGCTCTCCCTCCCAACCTCTCTCCCTTTTTTCTCCCCTCCTCTATTGCTCTCTCTTTCTCCTCCTCTCTTTCTCCCTCTCTTTACTTCTCCCTTTTCCTCTCTCCCTCTATCCCCCTCTCTCATTCTTTCTCCCTCTCTCTCTCTCTTTCCCCCTCCCTCTCTATCTCTCTCTATCTCTCACCCTCTCCCTTTCTCTCTCCCTCTTCATCTCTTCCTCCTCTCCCTCCCCCTCCCTCTCCCTCTCCCACTCTTCCTCTCCCTTCTCCTCTCTCCCTCTTACTCCCTCTCTCCCTTTTTCTCTCTCTCTTGCTCACCCTTCCTCCCTCCCTCTACCTCTCTCCCTCTATCTCCTATTCTCTTTTTCTGCCTCTCTCTTGACATCTCTCTTCCTTTCTCCCACTCTCCTTCTCTTTTTTCCTTTTTCTCTCCCTCTCTCTTTCTTCCTCCCCCCTCTCTCTCTCCTCCTCCTCGATCTTTCTTTCTCTTTCCCTCTCTCATCCTCCCTCTCTCTCCCTCTCCATGCCATAATCCTCTCTCCCACTCTACCTCTCTCTCTCCCTAGCTCGCTACTCTATTCCTCTCTTCCTCTCTTCCCCTTCCTTCCTACGTCTCTCCCTCTACCTCTCTCTCCCTCTCTTCCTTCCTCTCTCCCTCTCTCTCTCTCTCTCCCCCTCTTTTCACTCACTCCTTCTCTCTCATATTCTCGCTCACTCTCCTACCCTCCCACTCCTTTCATCTTTCCCTCTACCTTTATCATTCTCTTACCATCACTCTCTCTCTCGCCCTCTCCTTCTCTCTTTCTCTCCCTCTCCCTCTCTCCCTCCTATTCTCTCCCTCTCTCTCCTCCTTTTTACCACTCTCCCTTTCTCCCCTCCTCCCTCTCTCTCCCTCTCTCCCTCTATCTCTCTCTCTATTTCCTTTTCTCTCTCTCAATTTCCCTTTCCCTCTCTCCCATTCTCCATCCCTCTCTCTCCCTCTATCTCTCTCTCCATTTCCCTTTCTCTCTTTCAATTTCCCTTTCCTTCACTCCCATTCTCCATCCCTCTCTCTCCCTTTCTTCCTTTCTCCCTCTCTCCCTTCCTCTCCGTCCCTCCTTTTCTCTCTCTCTCTCTCTCCCTCTATCCCTTTCCTACCTCTACCTCTTTCTACCTCTCTCCCTCTCTTTTTATCTCTTTCTCTCCCTCTCTCTTCCTCCATCTCTCTTACCTAATCTCCCTCTCTCTCCCTCTCTGTCCCTTTCTCTTTCCCTCTCCCATCCTCCCCCTATGTCTCCTTATCCCTCTCTCTATTTTGCCCTCTTACTCTCCACCTCTCTCCCCCTCCCTTCCTACCTTTCTTCCTCTACCTCTCTGTCCCTCCCTCCCATTCTCTCCATCTCTCTCTCTCTTACTCACTCTGCTTCCCTTCATCTTTCTCCCTCTCACTCTCCTTCCCTCCCTCTCTTTTTGTCTTTCCTTTTGTCTCTCTCCCTCTCTTGCTATCTCTTTCTCCCTTATTTTTTCTCTCTTTTTCCCTCTCCCTCTCTCCCCCTCTTCCTCTATCTCTCTCTCGCTCTCTACCCCTCCCCCTCTCTCCCTCTCTCCTTTCCTCCCTCACTCTCTCTCCCTCTCTCCCTTTTCTCTCTATGCCTCTTCCTTTCTCTCTCTCATTCTCCCTCCCTTTCTCCCTCTTTCTCCCTTCCTCTCCATACCTTTTGTTTCTTTATACTCTCTTCCCGTCCTACATCTCTCCATTTCTACATCTCTCCCTCTCTCCCCTTCCGACCTTTATCTATTTCTACCTCTCCCTCTCTCTTTGCCTCTTTCTTTCCCTCTCTCTCTTCCTCCCTCTCTCATACCTAATCTCCCCCTCTCTCTCCCCTTCACTCTCCCTTTCTATCTCCCTTTCTTTTCCTCCCTCCTAGTCACCTTGTCCCTCTCTCCCACTCTCTCTCTCTCTCCTTTGCTCTTTTACTCTCTTCCTCTCTCCCCCTCCCTTCCTACCTCTATCTCCATTCTTCCTTTCCTCTCCCTCTCTCACTCACTCCCTCTCTCTCACATTCTCCTTCACTCTCCTTACCTCCATCTTTCTCGCCCTCCCTCTCCCTTCATCTTTTGCCTCTCTCCCTCTCTTACTATCTCTCTCTCTTTTTGTTTCTTCCTCTCTCTCACCCTTTCCTTCTCCCTTTCCCCCTCTCCCTCTCTCTCTCCCCTCTCTCTCCCTTTAACTCTCCCTTTCTCTCTCCCTTTCTTTTCCTCCCTCCTAGTCACCTTGTCCCTCTCTCCCACTCTCTCTCTCTCCTTTGCTCTTTTACTCTCTTCCTCTCTCCCCTCCCTTCCTACCTCTTTCTCCCTTCTTCCTTTCCTCTCCCTCTCTCACTCACCCCTCTCTCTCTCCTTTGCCCTTTTACTCTCTTCCTCTCTCCCCTCCCTTTCTACCTCTCTCCCCTCCCTTCCTACCTCTATCTCCCTCCTTCCTTTCCTCTCCCTCTCTTTCACATTCTCCTTCACTCTCCTTACCTCCATCTTTTTTGCCCTCCCTCTCCCTTCATCTTTTGCCTCTCTCCCTCTCTTACTATCTCTCTCTCCTTTTGTTTCTTCCTCTCTCTCACCCTCTCCTTCTCCCTTTTCCCCCTCTCCCTCTCTCTCTCCCCTCTCTTTCCCCTTCACTCCCTTTCTGTCTCCCTTTCTTTTCCTCCCTCCTAGTCACCTTGTCCCTCTCTCCCACACTCTCTCTCTCCTTTGCTCTGTTACTCTCTTCCTCTCTCCCTCTCCCTTCCTACCTCTCTCCCCCTCCCTTCCTACCTCTCGTCTCCCTTCTTCCTTTCCTCTCCCTCTCTCACTCACTCCCTCTCTCTCACATTCTCCTTCACTCTTCTTACCTCCATCTTTCTCACCCTCCCTCTCCCTTCATCTTTTGCCTCTCTCCCTCTCTTACTATCTCTCTCTTTTTGTTTCTTCCTCTCTCTCCCCCTCTCCCTCTCTCTCTCCCCTCTCCTACTCTCTCCCTCTCTCTCCTCCTCTTTCCATCCTTTGCTCTCCCTCCTTCCTCTCTCCCTCTATATCTCTCTCCCTCTCTCCCTCTATCTCTCTCCCATTCTCCCTCCCTCTCTATCCTTCCTTTTCTCTCTCTCCCTCTTGCTCCTTGCTACCTCTATCTCTTTCTACCTCTGTCCCTCTCTCTTTACCTTTTTGTCTCTCCCTCTCTCTCTTCCTTCATCTTTCCTACTTAATCTTCCTCTCTCTTCCCCTCACCTCCCTTTCTCTTTCCCTCTCTCATCCTCCCTCTATGCCTCCCTATCTCTCCCACTCTCTCTCTCTATCCCTTACTCTCCTACTCTCTTCCTCTCTCCCCTCTCTTCTACCTTTGTCCCTCTACCTTTCTCTCCCTCCCTCCCTTTCTCTCCCTCTCCTTCTCATTCACTCCCTCTCTTTCACATTCTCATCACTCTCTTTCCCTCCATCTCTTTTCTTCTTTCCCTTTGTCTTTCTCACTCTCTTGCTATCTTTCTTTCCTCTATTTATTCCTTTTTTCCTCTCTCCTCTCTTTTTCTCTCCCTCTTCCTCTCTTCCTCTACCTCTGCCTCTCTCCCACTCTTTCCATTGCTCTCTCTCTCTTTTTTCCTCCCTTGCTCTCTCCCTCTCTTCTTTCCTTCCTCCTTCTCTTTCCCTCTCTCCCTCTATTTCTCTCTCCCATTCTCCTTTGCTTTTCTCTCTCTTTCTACCTCCATCTATCCCTTTCTCTCCATCTTTCCTTTTTTTCTCCCCTCTTACCCTTTCCTACCTCTATCTATTTCCACCTCTTCCTCTCTCTTTACCTCTTTCTTTCCCTCTCTCTCTTCCTCCCACTCTGCTACCTAATCCCCCTCTCTCTCTCCCCTTCACTCTTCCTTTCTCTTTCCCTCTCTCGTCCTCCCTCCCAATCTCCTTATCCCTCTCTCCCATTTTCCCTCTCTCTTCCCCTCTCTCCCCCTCCCTTCCTACCTCTCTCTCCCTCTTTACCTCTCTCTCTACCTCCCTCCCTTTCTCTCCCTCTCTCTCTTACTCCCTATCTCTCACCACTCCCTCTCTCTTACATTCTCCTTCACTCTCCGTCCATCCATCTTTCTCCTCTTACTCTCTTTCGCTCTTTCTCCTTCATCTTTCCCTCTACTCGCTCTCTCTATTGCTATCTCTCTCTCCCTCTATTTCTTCCTCTCTCTCATCCTCTCCGTCTCCCTTTCTCTCCCTTCATCCCTCTTTACCCTCTCGCTGCCTCCCTTTCTCTCCCTTTCTCCCCTCCCTCTTCCTTCCTACCTCTCTCTCCTTCTCTCTCACTCCTTCTCCCTCTCCCTCCCCACCTCTCATTGTCTCTCCTTCCACTTATGTTGCCATCTCCCTCTCTTTCCCACTCTCCATCTCTCTCGCCTTCTATCTACCTAACTCTCTTTTCTCTCTCTCCCTCTCCCTTTCTCTCTCTGTCCCTCTATCCATCTCTCCTCCTCTCTCTACCCCTCTCTATTTCTCCTTCCTTTTAGCTTTCTCTCTCTTCGTTATCGTCCCTCTCTCCTTTTCACTCTCTCCCTTTACCTCTCCCTCCCTCTACATCTTTATCTCTCTACCTCTCCCCCTCTCTCTTAACCTCTTTCCCTATCTCCCTCTCTCCTTCTCTTTATTCCCCTCTCCCCTATATCTCCCTCTCTCTCTCCCTCCCTCCCTTCCTCTCTCCCTCCCTCTCTCTTTTTTCCCCCTCCATCCCTTATTCCCTCTATCTCTCCCTTTCTTTCTCTTCGTCTCTCTTACTCTCCCTCTCTCGCTCTCTTCCTTTACCTCTCCCTCACTCTCTATCTTTATCTCTCTACCTCTCCCCCTCTCTCTTAACCTCTTTCCCTATCTCCCTCTCTCCTTCTCTATATTCCTCTCTTCCCTATATCTCCCTCTCTCTCCCTCCCTCCCTTCCTCTCTCCCTCTCTCTCTCTTTTTCCCTCTTCATCCCTTATTCCATCTATCTCTCCCTTTCTTTCTCTTCATCTCTCTTACTCTCCCTCTCTCACTCTCTTCCTTTCTCTCTTCCTTTCTCTCTCCCTCTCTCTTTCTCTCTTTCTCACTTCTTCTCTCTATCTTAATCTTATTCTCCTTCTGCCTTTCCCTCTTCTTCTCCCTCTCTCCATCTCTCTCATTTTCTTTCCCTCTCTCCCCTCTCTTCCTTTATCTCTTCTTCTCTCTCTCTTTCCGTCTCTCCCTCTCCCTCACACACTCTCTCTCTTTCTCCCTCTCTCTCCCTTTTTATCTTTCTTTCCCTATCTCCATCTCTCACTCTCCCTCTTTCTCTCCCTTCCTCCCACCCTCTTTCACCTCCTACCTTCTTTCACCTTCCCTCTCTCCTCCTACCTTTCTCTCTCTCTCTCCCTCCCTTATAAACCTTCTCCCTCCCACTCTCCTCCTCCCTCTCCCTCTCCTTCTCTCTCTCCCTATCTTACTTTAAAATGAGAGAGAGGGACTGCGACAAAGGCAGTATGAGAGAAACAAGGAGAGAGAGTGAGAAAGGGAGAGGGAGAGGGAGAGGGAGAGGGAGAGGGAGAGGGAGAGAGAGGAAAAGAGGGAGAGCGAGAGATAGAGAGAGAGGGAGAGGAAAAGAGGGAAAGCGAGAAAGAGGGAGAGCGAGAAAGAAAGAGTGGGAGTTAAAGAGGGAGAGTGGGAGAGTAAGAAAGGAAGAGGGATAGAGAGGGACAAATAAAGAGAGAAGAGGAGAGAGAAAGGAGATATTGAGGGAGAGGAGAGAGAGAGGTAAGAATAGAGAGGAATAGAAGGGGAGAGGGATGAAAGGATAGCGTGAGAGAGAGAAGGAGTGGAAAGAGAAATAGGGAGATAGAGGGAGGGAGGGAGGGAGGGAGAGGGGAGAAAGAGAAAGAGGGGGAGGAAGGGAGAGAGATAGGGAGATAGAAGGAGGGAGGGAGAGGAGGGGAGAGAGAGGGCTAGCGAGGTCAAGGGAGAGTGAGAGAGGGGGAAGCAAGGCGGAGGGAGTGAGAGAGAGAAAGAGGAAAGAGGGCAAGGAAGGAGAGATATAGAGAGTGAGAAAGAGATAGAGTGGGAGAGAAAGAGGGAATGGATAGGGAGAGAGGGATAAAGAGTAATAAATGGAAAGAGAGAGAGAGGGAGAAAGAGAGGGGGAGAGTGAGGGAGAAGGAGAGGGGGAGAGGAAAGGAGATGGAGAGAGGGAGGGGAAGGAGAGGGAGAGTGGGAGACAAGGATGGAGAGAAAATGAGGAAGAGAGGGGTAGAGAAAGGGAGATTAGGATAGGGAGAGATGAAGAGAGGGGGTAGAGGGAGAGAGACAAGGAGAGAGAGGGAGTGAGAGAGGAAAGGGGAGAGAGTGATAAAGAGAGAAAGAGAGAGAGAGAAGGAGAGAGATTGAAAGAGATAGAGGAATGAGCGATGGATTGAAAGGGAGAGAGATAAGGATGAGGGAGAGAGAGGGAGAAAGAGTAGGAGAGAGAGAGAGAAAGAGGAAGAGAGAGGGAGATAGAGATTATAAGAGAGTGAGAGGGAGATAGAAGGAGGGAGGGAGAGGGGCAACAAGATTGGGAGAGAGAGGAAGAGGGAGGGAGTGAGAGAGGGAGGGAGAGAGGGAGAGAGTTTAGGAGAGGGAGAATGAGAGAGAAGGAGAGATAGATAGAAAGAGATAGATGAATGAGCGAGGGTTTGAGAGGGAGAGAGAGATAAGGATGGGGGAGAGAGAGGGAGACAGAGAGGGGGAGAGAGAAAGAAAGAGGGTGAGAGAGGGAGATAGAGAGTGTGAAAGAGCAAGAGGGAGAAGAAGGGGGAGACAGAAAGAGAGAGAGGCGGTGAGATTAGGAGAGAGAGGGAGAGGAAAGGAGAGAGGGAGAAAGGGAGAGGGAGAGAGAGTGAGAAAGAGAGGGAGAGAGGGATAGGGAAAGAGGGAGGGAGAGAGAAAAGGAGAGAGAGGAAGAAGATAAGGGAAAGGGAGAGGTAGTGGGAGCAAGATAGAGAGAGGGAGGATAGGAGAGGGGGAGAGAGAGGGAAAGGGAGAGGTGAGGAGAGATAGAGAGAGAAGGAGAGGGAGATAGGGAGAGAGAGGGAGAGGGAGGGATGGGGGAAAGAGGGGAAAGAGTGAGAGAGGAGGAGAAGGAGAGAGAGAGAGGGGACAAGTGGAAGAGGAGGAGAAGAAGAGAGAGAAAAGGGAGAAAAAAGTAGTGAGAGGTAAAAAGAGAAAAGGAGAGAGCAAGTGAGAGAGAAAAGAGAGAGAGATAGGGAAAGAGAGATGGAGTTAGAGGGAAGGAGAGAGGGATGGAAAGAGAGGTAGGGAGGGAGAGAGGGAGATGTAGAGAAAAGGGAAAGAGAGAGGGAGAGATGGAGAGGGAGAGAGAGAGGAGGGAGAGAGGGAGAGGTAGAGAGGGATAGTAAGAGAGAGATAGAAAAAGTGAGAGAGAGGGAGTAAGAGAGACAAATATAGAGGGGTAGAGAGATAGAGTGGAAGAGAGAGTAGAGGGACAAGAAGAGGGAAGAAGAAAGAGATAGAGCAAGAAAGGGAAGAGAGAGAGAGGGGGAGAAGGGAGAGAGAATAAGGGAGAGAAAGAGAGAGTGTGAGGTAAAAGAGGGAGAGAGAGGGAGTATGGGAGGGAGAGCGAATATGAGAGAGGGAGAGGGAGAGGGAGTGGGAGAAAGAAGGATATAGGGAGATATAGAGGGAGAGGGAGGGAGAGAGAGAGAGTGAAAGATGGATATATGGAGGGAGAGATAAGGAGAGAGAGATAGGGGTGGTGTTGATTAGAAATAATTTATAATAAATTAATTTATGGTGTAACTATAGAAAGTTTGTATGTTACCTAAGTTAGGGAATTTCGTCTCTTTACGTAACTAATACTTCCAAAATAAGCTAGTCTATTTACTTTATAGTTATAACCCTTTGTATCAAAATACAACAATACAATTATTATTCTCTTCTTCCATAATTTTTTACATGGTATTAGAGCAAACTAATAAAAAACCCTAGCTATTTAACCTATACACGACCTTCCTCATCCAACCTAGCCATAAATCAATAATCATAACTCCATCATGTTTGAAATTTAATCCGACTACACAGCCACTAATCCTTCTTCACCTACTTAATCCATTCAGTAAAGAACTCTAGCCTTGGTTTCCTCTGAATCTCATTCAGTCCAAATGACTACTATTTGGTTGAATAGAGATAATTTTCGATGTTGGTCTCAATCTATGCTTATATATATTTGAGGAAGAGGGAAAATTGACTACATTATTGGAGATAAGAAAGAACCTACCTTTGATGATCAAACATAGCCCATATGGGATGCTAAAACTCTATGGTAATGATATGGCCGGTAAAATCCATAGAGGAAGACATTAGCTCCAACTACGTCCGTTATCACATAGCTAAGAAGCTTTTGGAAAATGTCAATCTTGTGTATTTAGATTTGGTAAATCAATCCCAAGTCTATAAAGTGATGTTAAAACTTATAGACATCCATCAAGGCAATGAAAGTATTACTAAATACTTTAATTCACTAAAATGCTAATGGAAAGATTTAGATCTATTCAATGGTCATGTGTGGAAATCTTCCGATGGTTCTAACTACTATGAAAAGAAGGTTGAAGATGACCAGATCTTTAAGTTTTTTTATTGGTTGGAGTGTTGAATTTGATGAAGTTAAGGGAGGATAATTGGTAGATAACCCTTTCCTTGTATTGGAGAAGTTTTTTTTTTTTTGAAATTCATGGTAAAAAGAGTCGCGGACTTGTCATGGTTGGCAAGAAGACTCAAGAAGCATTCTTGAGGATTCTACTTTGGATGTCGATAAGTCCATGCTAGCAATCATGAGAAGAATCATTTATGGTGTAATTGTAATAACCAAGACACACCTATGAAATGTACTAGAAACTTCATGTTAAACTAGCTAATTAGAAGGTAAGCATTAGGGGAAGTTTAACCAACAAGCTAGTCCGATGAGTGTTCTCACTACACATGAAGTTGAAGTCGTCCCTTTGAGTCCTTAGCACATGGACATATTTTCAAGCTACTTAAATCTAACATTACATTATCAAGTACTCCAAATGCTTCTCTTACACAAATAGGTAGTGATTAAGATGCCTTAGTGTTTATTCTTTTTGTAATCCGCTCCTTGGATAATAGATTTTGGAGCATTTGACTATATGACTACTTTTTCTAATTTATTTCATACATATAATCCTTGTCCTAGACAAGAAAAAATTTGTATAGCGAGATGGATCTTACTCTTCTATAGCAGTGCAAAGGTTTGGTCAAATTATCAAAAACATCATCTCTTAAATATGTTCTTTATGTACCTAGACTTGCCTATAATCTTCTATCTATTAGCAAAATATCCAAGGACTCTAATTGCCATATTACTTTCTTTGATTCCCATTATGTTTTCTTAGACCAAAATTTAGGGAGGAAGATTGGCAATGCTAGGATGATAGATGTTCTCTACTACTTTGAAGACGAAGATTCCAAAAATAAAATGCTTCAAGGATTCGAGTAGTGTTAGTTCTACTCCTATTAAGCATAAAATAATGCTTTTGCACTATCGATTAGGACATGCTAGTTTTTCATATTTAAGAAACTCGTTTCCTAATTTATTTCACGAAATAGATAGTTCCAATTTTCGTTATGAACATTGCATTTCATAAAAAGATCACAAACATACCTATTATTCTCAACCATTTCAGCCTTCTCGACCATTTTACCTAATTCATAGTGATGTTTGGGGCCTTCAAAAATTCAAATTTTTTCTAGAAAAAAATGGTTTGTGATGTTTATTGATGACCATACTCGATTATATTGGATATATTTAATGAATGATAAATTTGAAGCTTAGACTTTATTCAAAACATTTTATGCAATGGTTGAAACACAATTTCATACAAAAATTGGAATTTTGCATTTTGATAATGGCATTGAATATGTTAATAATACTCTAGGCATCTTCTTTAGAGTAAAGGGTATTCAACATTAATCTACTTGTGTTGATACACCATAGCAAAATGGCATTGTTGAGAGAAAAAATAGACATTTACTAGAAATTGATCGTGCACCGATGTGTTAAACATATTCCTAACTATCTCTAGTGGTTAAGCTATTTTAACTATATCATATTTAATTCATAGGATGCCTACTTGTGTTTTAAATTACATTACACCATTGGAATGTTTTAAACATTTTTCTTTCCGGATATTCGATTTTTTCACACTTACCTCTTCAAGTTTTTTCTTGAACAACTTATATTTTTATCCCTTACAAGGGTCGATCAAAACTTGATCCTCAAGCTAAAAAATATGTTTTTCTTCGTTATGCAAAAAATAAGAAAGGATATAAATTGTTTCATCCATTAACTCATAAATTTTTCATTACTATGGATGTTATGTTTCTTGAAAACCAACCCTATTTTTGAAATAATTTTCTTTAAGGGGAGAAACTAGATGAAGAAATAGTTAGGATATTCAACATATTTTACCCAATTTCATACCTCATAATCCTATTATGCGAAGTATGGAGGAATCTTTGACAGAGGGAGAAACACTACCAAATAATTTTAATTATATAAGCCTAAGGTTATTGTTTATACAACGAAGAAAATTCATTCAAAAGGTAAAGAATCATCTATACCTAAAGAACAACTAAGCCAATTTGATGCTTTGAATTTAGGTTTAAGTGTAATGTTAATTCTCCTCAACTTTTACATCCTCCTATTCATAATATTTCTATTAAAACGAAATCTAATGATCATGATGTATATGTAGCCATGAAGAAAGGAACTCGTTCTTGTACTAACCATCCCATTGCAAAGTATCTATCATATGATAGGCTCTCTTACAAACATAAGGCATTTATATCAAAAATTTCTAACTTGTTTATCTTAAGAAACATTCAGGAAGCACTTGATGATCCAAAATAAAAATTAGCAATTATTGAGAAGATTGATGCACTAAAAAAGAATGGGAACTAAGAGATTGTGGAATTACCAAAAGATTTGAAAATAGTGGCATGTAAATGGGTGTTTACCATAAAATACAAGGCGGATGGAAGTGTAGAAATAAATAAGCCAAGACTTATTACTAAGGGGTTTACTCAAACTTATAGTATTGATTACCAAAACATTTTTTCTCAAGTAGCAAAAATTAATTTCATTCTTGTGGTATTGTCTATTGTAGCCTATTTTAACTAGCCTTACAATAACTAGATGTAAAGAATGCTTTTTTGAATGATGACTTAGAAGAAGAAGTATTCATGTGCCCTCCAGGTTTTGAAAGTACTATTGGAAAAAATCAAGTGTGCAAACTTAAAAAGTCTTTATATGGTCTTAAACAATCTCCCATAGCCTGGTTTTAATGTTTTGGGTAGGTAGTAAATGGGTATGAATATCACAAAAGTCAAGCTAATCATACTACATTTTATAAACATTATGATAAGTGAAAGATTATAATTTTAATTATATATGTTGATATTATGATTTTGTTAGTATTGGTGCCCAAGATCCAACCATGTCCGGATGGGCTTATGTTAATATGTTATTGCATTATTTATTTTAATAAATAATAAAGAATTCATTTTATTAATTCTTATGTTTACATGTTCATAAATTAAGAAAAATTAGATAGAAGTCCTTATGATATGCATTTGCAATAGTGATTGATCGAAAGATGTGAGACAAACAAGTAATGTACATAAATGATATCATTAAATATCCCAAGTTGTAGCATCGTCAAGAATGAGCATTGACAATATGTAGATAGACCGGTGAGTGCTATGCTCATGCTATATGATAGCAGTAGGAGATCTCACACCTATTGACATGGTGATGCCAAAGCAAGCACTTAGGTGATTTACATTAGAGAACATATCACCGGATTTGACTTGTCGTGAGAACCCATTTGATTTTAGTCTATGTGAATCTCATACGAGATGGGTACAAATGGTCCTTAGACTTGAAGTCATCACGATTATCTCATTGGAGGACTTATACACTTTGACACTCGTTTCAATGGACCCATTAATGGGTTGCACATAGGCGATTCATTGGGTGCACTAGGAATCTAATAGAGATAGGTGTATGACTAAGATAGAACACATCATTCCTTGTATGCTAAAGGAGTTATCACATTGCACTTTGATAAATGTCCGCGTAAGAAATCTGTGGCCACAGTAAGAGTACACCAATAGAGCATAGCTAGTTTACTTAAGAGCTAAGGCATTTGAGAGTCGAAGAAAACTTGTGTCATCATAATAAAACAAGACTAATAACCATAAGGACTAAATTGTATGGTAACCATACTCGTGAAAGGTAATAATGGACTAACTAATCCTCCTAGAGAATTAGGTAGTCATGATGCTTGTTAAAGGCCAATCTTGATTTCCGTATCAAGAGATGACGGAGGAGTCTTTTATTCTTGATACATTGCCAACATATATAAAAGCCTATTGAGTCACACGTATAAGTTCAAGTATTCATATTACAAATAAGAGTCAAAGATATAAGAAAAAGTTTCCAATTATGAAAGTTTTCTATTTTGGAAAGAGTTCCAAAATAAAAAGTTTCCTAAAATGGAAATTTTCCTAATTTGAAAGTTAGTTTCAAATTTTGAAATAGAGAACCTAAAAGGAAAGGAGTTTCCTAATTTAGGTTAAAAGGTATTTTAGGAAATTGTTTCCTAATGTGGACCTCGTGAAAATAATCTAAGAATATTTATTTAGATTGTCCCAATAAATTAATTGGGCTAAAATAATTTTGGCTTACCAGGTTTAATTAAAAGCCTTAATATAATTTTGATTGAAGGATAAACATCAACCTTATTGGATAAGGATGAATGTTTTAAAGATAAAAATTAAACTTATTGGATAAGATTAAATGTTTTAAAAATAATAATCAAGTTGTCCACATATAAAATAACTCCACATCTTTGGAGGATAAGGAAGCAACAACATAAAGTCCTTTATGGACTCATGGCCATCCCTCTCCTTACCCTTAGAGGACAAGGAAACTCTCCTCCTATAAATAAGAGGAGATATTGGGCATAAAGTGATGTTGACCTAAAAGAGTATTTTTGGGCAAGTAAAAATATAAGGGAAAAATTTGACCAGACCCTAAAATAATTTAGGGCACAAGGCCAAAAGAGAAAAAAAGGAGAAAATAGTTTTCTCCTAAAACCCTAGAATGAAATACTCTTATCTTTTCCTTTAAGGTTGTCACAAAGTTGCCCGGGATTGATTTCTAGAAGAAATACTTAATCGGAAAAGGTGGAGCTAGCACCCCATCAATTTTGAGTGCTTCTTTGTGAAAATTTGGGCTATGTGGTTCATTAATAGAGGTTGGACTCTTAAACGAATAATCAAAGAAAAGGAATTTAGGTATGCTCTATAAGAGGTAATCCTTTATTTTTAGCTTATTATTCATGTATGTATGATTAGTAAATTCAACGTTATGATCTCGAGCCCTTAGATGGAGGAAATTTTTTATTTATTCTACACCTTCATATGATGCATGATCTTTCGCATTTTGACAGGTGATGATCTTGATGAATTATCAATGCTCGACGAAATAATTAGCTAAAGAATCTTATATTAAAGATCTAGGAGTGTTGAAATACTTTCAAGGTATGGAGTTTACAAGATCAAGAGAAGGAATATTTTGAAATCAAAGAAAATGTATTCTTGATTTACTAAATGAAATGGCCTTTTGACATGTAAAGGAGTCGAGACTCTAGTTGAAGCTAATTTAAAGCTAAACCTAGGTACTACTAAAAATGTGATTGAAAGAGAAAAAATTTAGCATTTGGTTAGTGAGCTTATTTAATTATCACACATTTGTCATGATATTGCATTTGTTATGAGCATGGTAAGTTAATTTATGCATGTTGTAGGCAAAGAACACTTTGATGTTGCATATAGAATACTAAGGTATCTTAAAGAGACACTTGGAAAGAGGTTGATGTTTTAAAGAAAGTGGTAATGTTCATATAGAAGTTTACACTAATGTTGATTCAAGTAGAAATTTATCCACTTGGTGAAGTAAAAAGCAAAGTGTTGTAGCATGGAGTAGTGTCGAAGGCAAACTTAGATCTCTTACACATGTCATTTGTGAGATAATATGGATTAAATTATTATTAAAAAATTTGAAGCTCTTAGTTTTAGTTCCTCTTAAAGTGTATTATGATAGTAAAGTGTGATTTCAATTGCTCATAATCTAGTTCTTCATGATAGGAAGAAGTATACCGAAGTTAATAAAAATTTTATCAAAGAAAAACGTGAGGATGGTTTAATCTGTGTTCATTACAAACCTACAAATCAATAGGTAGTTAATATTCTCACAAAATGATTGCCTAAAACTCGGCTTGATTATCCGACAAGCATGCTATCCATGGAAAACATTTACAAGCTAGCTCGAGGGGAGTGTTGAAAGGAAATCATCTAGAATAGAGTAATTTTTGGTGTAAATATAAAAAGTTTATATGTTATCTAACTTAGGGAATTCTATCTCTTTATATAGCTAATACTTTCAAAACAGAGTTAGGTTGTTTACTATTCTTATAGATATGATAATACAAATATTATTCTCTTCTTCCATAATTTTCTATAAAGGAAACAGGAGAGAGAGGGGGAGAGGGAGAGGGAGGGAGAGAGGGAGTTAGAGAGGGAGTAAGAGAGGAGGAGGGAGTGAGAGAGGGAGAGGAAGGGAGAGGGAGAGAGGAAATGATGAAGGTAGAGAAAGAGAGAGAGAGAGGGATAGAAGGAGAAAAGATAGAGGGAGGGAGAGTGAGTGAGTCGGGGATAGAGAGAGATAGAGAGAGTAAGGGAGAGAGAGGAAGGGAGGGAAAGGGAGATGGAGAGAGAGGGAGGGAGAGTGAGTGAGTCAAGGATAGAGAGAGATAGAGAGAGTAAGGGAGAGAGAGGAAGGGAGGGAAAGGGAGATGGAGAGAGAAGGAGTGAGAAAAGTAAGGGAGATAGCAAGACAAAGAGAGAGAGAAGGGGAGAGAGAGTGAGAGTGAGCAAGGGATAGAGAGAGGAAGAGAGTGAAGGATTATAGAACCTATGAAGGTGTGGAAGAAACAAAAAATTTCCTCAATCTAAAGGCCCAAGATCAAGCCATTGAATCTACTAACTATACATGCATGAATTTAAAGTAATAAATAAAGAATTACCTCTTGTAGTGCAAATCTAAATTCTTTAGCAAAAAAGTTATCAAGTATGTAGCCTTTATTAATGATCCATGTAGTCTAAGTACACACAAAGAAGCACTCAAAATTAGTAGAGTTCTAGCATCATTTTTTTTTATTTGTGTAGTTTTTCAATAGAAATCTATTTCGTGCAATTTTGTGACAACCTTAAAGGAGAAGGAAAAGGTGTGGCATGCTAGGGTTTTAGGAAAAAACTATTTTCTCTTTTTATTTTCTTAGTGTTTTCTCGTGTAACCTAGAGAGGTTATCTCAATTCTAGGAGAAACTCTCTTTTTCTTTTTTTTAATTATATATCGCACCTCTCTCTCCCTTATATATTTATAGGAGAGTTTCCTTATCCTTCAAGGACAAGGAGAGGGGTGGTAATGAGTCCCTTAAGGACTCTAGGTTGTTGCCTCCTTATCCCCCAAGGATTAGGAGTTATTTTATATGTGGAGATTTTGATCTTTATCTTTAAAACATTCATCCTTATCCAATAATGTTGACATTTATCCTCCCACCAAAATATCTTAAGGCTTTTAATTGAACCTAATGGTCGAAAACCATTCTAGCCCAATTAATTTATTTGGATTATCCAAATAAATAATCTTAGATTATTTTAGATGGGTCCACATTAGGAAATAATTTCTCAATATTCCCTTTAACCTAAATTGGGAAACTCATTTTCATTTTATGTTATTCATTTCCCAATTTGGAGCCAACTTCCAAGTTGAGAAACTGATTTTCAAAATAGAAAACGTTTTATTTTAGGAAACTTTCTATTTTTGAAAAGTTTCCATTTAAGGAAACTTTTCATTTTGGAAACCATTTCCAAAATAGGAAACTTTCAAAGTTGGAAACCTTGTCCAATATCTTTACTTCTCATTCATCATGTGAATACTTAAATTGATGTGTGTGACTCAATAGGCTCCTAGATATGTTGGTAATGTATTAAGAACAAAAGATCCTCTTTTATCTCTTAACATATAAATCAAGATTAGCATCTAGCTAGGTATCATGATAACCTAATTCTCTAGGAGGATTAATTAATCCATTATTATCTTTTATGAGCATAGTTACTATATAATTCAATCTTCATATCAACTTATCATAATGTGATCTCAAACTTGATAATAAGTCTTATTCGATTATGATGGCATAAGTTTTCTTTGATTCCCAAATGTTTTAGCTCTTAGAGTAAACCAACTATGCTTTATTGGTGCATTCTTCTTGTGGCCATAAATTTCTCAAGCATACATTTATCAAAGTGCAATGTATTAGCTCCTTTAGCATTTAAGGAATGACATGTCCTATGTTAGTCATGCACCTACCTCTACTAGATTCCTAGTGCACCTAGCAAATCACCCATGTACAATCCTTTAATGGGTCCATCAAAACAAGTTTTAAAGTACATAATTCCTCTAATGAGATAATTATGATGACTTCAAGTCTAAGAACCATTTGTACCCATCTCGTATAAAATTTCCATAAACTAAAACCAAATGGGTTCTCATAGTAAGTTAAGTCCAATGATATTTTCTCTAACTTGGATCACCTCGAGTGTTTGCTTTCGCATCACTATGTTAATAGGTGTGAGATCTCCTATTACTATCATATAGCATGAGCATAACACTCATAATTTTATTCGTATATAGTCAATGTCCATTCTTAACAATGCTATGACTTGGGACATTTAAGATGTCATTTATATGCATTAGTGTTTGTCTCACATCTTTTGATCAATCATTATTACAAATACATATCATAAGGACTTTTATCTAGTTTTACTGAATTTATAAACATAAAATACAAGAATTAATAGAATGTATTATTATTAAAATAAATAATGCAATAATACATTAACTCAAGCCCATCCAAACATGATTGGATCCGGGGCACTTACCCTAGCAATCTTCCACTTACAGCAGAGCCAATCGGCCATGTCCTTTAAGCCCAAGAATCAAGTAAGGATATCATATTTTAGTTATGAAAAAGGCTTAGTCAAGGGGTCAACTATCTTATCGTCACCGTAGACCCTTTCTATCCTTATGTCACCACAACCGATAATCTCTCTAATCGGATGGTAGCATTGCAATACAAGGTTAGACCTTTGATGAGACCTTGGTTTTTTAGCTTGTGCTATAGCTTTGTTGTTATCATAGTACAATACTATTGGATCAATAATGATAGGAGCCACTCGTAGTCTAGACAAAAATTTACGAATCCATACGACCACTTTAGTTACTTTTGTGACTATAATATATTCAACTTCGGTTGTTTAGTTAACCTTTGTTTCTTACTTAGAAATTTTTCAACTAATAGCTCCATTGTTCAACTAAAAAAATGAATCCCGGCTGTGATTTAAAATCATCATGGTTAAATTGAAAACTAGCATCTATGAACCCTTTCATTACTAGTTCATCTCTTCGATAGACTAGGAAAGCATTCTTAGTTCTTCATAAGTACTTTAGAATGCTTTTCATGACAATCTAGTGTTTTTCACCTAGATCAATTTGATATCCACTACATACACTCAAAGCATATGAGAGATCAAATCACGTACATAACATGACATATATGATAGATCCTATGATTGATGCATAGGGAGTGTGACTCATCCTTTCCTTTTCATTTTGTGTTAAGACACTCAGCCTTGGAAATTTTTATGCCATATGACATTGGAATCAGTTCTCTCTTGGATTCTTCCATACTAAACCTCTTTAGTATTTTATCAATGTACATTCTTTAGGAGAGACCTAACATTCTTTTTTATCTATCTCTATAGATCTTGATTCCTAGAATCTATGCTCGCCTCTCCCATGTCTTTCATGGAGAAATTCTTAGATAGCTAATCTTTTATAGATTGCAACATGGTGTATTATTACCAATAAATAGAATATCATCTACATATAGCACAACAAAAACAATTGAGCTCCCACTAACCTTCTTGTATACACAAGGTTTGTCTTCATTTTGTGAAAAATCAAACTCTTTGATCATTTCATCAAAACATTGATTCCAACTATTAGATGTTTGCTTAAGTTCATAAATGGACCTTTGCAATTTACGAATCTTATTTACATGTCCTTTAGTAATAAAACCATCGAGTTGTTCCATCTACACATCCTCATTCAATTTTCTATTAAGGAAAATAGTTTTGACATTCATCTATCATATCTCATAATAGTGATATATGGAAATTACAAACATAATCCAAGTGTATTTAACAATTGCTACTAGTGAAAAAGTTTTATCATAATCAACACCTTGTTTTTTATAATACCCTTTAGCCACCAATCTAGCTTTGTACGTATGCACATATCCATCCATGTCGATCTTTTTCTTAAAGATCCACTTATAACTAGTATGCTTAGCACCTTCAAGGGGATTAACCAAAGTCCATACTTGGTTAGTTAACAAGGATTCCATTTTGAATTTCATGACTTCGGGCCATTTTTCAAAGTCAAACTCTAACATTGCTTCTTCATAGGTATTAGGTTTGTCGTCTCGTATGACAAACACATCTCCATATGTTGAGACTAGAAGGCCATATCTTTTTTCTCTTAATGGATCCTCTAAGACCTACGAAGTTTGTGTATTGGTTTGTAGGTAGTTATAACATGTTGTAACTTTTCTACTTGGGGTTCCTCTAGTGGAATGTCAATTTATAAGTGTTATTGAATCTCATCGAGTTCAACCTTCCTCCCATAGGTTCTAGCATCTATAAATTCCTTCTCAAGGAATATAACATGCCTAGGCATAAACACTTTTTTATTTCGTGGTTGGTAAAAGTGATATCCATTTGTTTCTTTTGGATATTCCATAAATTACACATTATTGTTTAGGTTTAAGCTTAACTTCGTCTAAACATTTGGCATATGCTTCACAACCCCAAATGTTAGGGAAAGATAAATTTACTTTCTACCTTTTCCATATCTCATATGAAGTCCGATTAATAGACTTTGTTGGAACTTGTTCAAAATAAATGTCATGGTAAGGAGCGCATATCCCCAAAATGTTATTAGGACATCGGTTTGACTTATCAAGGATCGGATCATGTCTAATAATGTCTTATTTCTCCTTTCGGACACACCATTCATTTATGGTGTTTTAGTCGGGATCCATTGTCGGAGAATCTTATTCTCTTTTAAATTATCTAAAAATTCAATGCTTAAGTATTCTCCACCTTGATCTAATCAAGGTGCCTTAATACTTTGCCGGTTTGTTTCTTGATTTCAAACCTAAACTATATGAACTTTTCAACGCTTCGATTTGTGTCGCATGAGATACACATAACCAAAACGTGATGTATCATTATAAAGGTTATGAAATAATCATATCCTCCTCTAGCTTGGGTGGATATGGGCCTATATACATCACTATGTATGAGGCCTAACAAATCAACAACTTTTTAACTTTTTCTTTTAAAAAGGAATTTTTTCATTTTGTCAAGCAAACAAGATTCATAATCAAATGATTCTAAGTATCCATTTTTAGGAGGTTAGTCTAGTTAAAGTTTTATGGAAAAATCATGACCTCGAGGAAATGACTTGGGAACGGGAAGAAGAAATGAGAAAAAAATACCTAAAACTATTTTCCTAAGTCAATTTCGAGGATGAAATTTCTTTTAAGGATGGGATAATTGCAACCCCCATGAAAATACTTAACCATAAAGTGACACGTATTTGAATATTTATATCTATGCATGTATTAATAGTAAGTATAATTCTCACTACACCATGAGAAATTAATTCTTGAAATGTGTGATGTATGTTGAATTAAAGTTATTATGCTTAAGATTAATGGTTTAATTATGAAAGAAATTAAATATGCAAAATCAATGTTTTGAGGACTATATTCTCGTCCGAATTTTGTATGATTTATTTGAGGACTTTAGATTGATTTTTGGGTAAAACTTAAAAATAAAAGTTGTTCTTCTATGTGTCTACTAGCTCTCTGTAAATTTTGTGATTTTTAGATCAATACATAAAGAGTTATGGCCATTTTAGTATAGGTCGGTCATGAAGCATCACTACTAGAATATTTTGGGGGAAGAAAAGTCCGAGTTTAGGGAGAGGGATTTATGAAATTTAATGGAAAGAAATGTGTTTAGTTATTTGAACTAGATTATATAGGGTGTTTAGTTTCTCTATCCAATTAATTAGGACACCTAAACCTCCCTAATTAATGAATTAAAGCCGACTCACCCTAAACCCCTCAAACTCGCCACTCTCTCTCTCTCTGACTCACTAACAACTTTCCACTCTCCCAAATTAAATTCAGCCATTTTTACACTTAATTATACTAATAATTTAAGCATGTATATTATTATAGAATGAGTGAAAGTGGTAAGAAATTTTAGGCAGCCCATAGCTACCCAAAAAGGAGAGAAAAGCTGTAAGGAAAGAGAGGAAGAGAAAAAGAAAAGAAAGAAGAAAGAAGAAAGAGAAAAAGAAAAGAAAGAAGAAAGAAGAAGAGGTTCCAACCTTCTTCGGGGAATTCAAGCAAAGAAAGTGGGTTCCATTTTTGGTTGATTAATGTTTTAAGTTATCTTTTTTTTTAGTGTTTATTTCATGGGTTTGTAATAATTTTCAATCGTTTGCTATGGTTGTTTGTGTTGGTGTTAGGGCTTGCTAAATTGTGATGGATTTAAGTGTTTTTGTTGTGATGCAAAGTGTTTTTGATGTGTTTAAATGTGTGGATGGTTTGGAAAGGAAAAAGAAAGAAAAAAGGGTATGGACCAAATGGATTGAAGTTAAACTAGGTTTGGTAAGCTTAACTTCGAAAAGAAAAGAAATACACTTCTAGAGTTTCCTTAAGTTAAAACCATTCGGCAAAGTGGGAAAAATTAGAAAATAATGGATCTTTGTGGGGCAATTAAGGGTCTAGAATATCATGGTAACCCAATTAATTATGGATTAATTGTTTAGGGTGGAAATGAATTCGGTAGATATAAAAGGCAATCCACGGCCACCTTAAAACTCAATTGGTCCAACTAAAAAGGAAAAATAGGGTTTTGGATTTCATTAGGTAAATTGGATACTTGATGGCTAAATTTGGTTTCCTTTATGAACGTTAAGGTTTAGATTTCCTTAGTAACTTTTAATTATGATTTAGTAAGTTAGTATAAAAAGGAATTGACCTAGAAATGGAAAAACAATTCCTTGCTCACTTAAGGAAACATTCGGCCTAGACCCATAAATTTTAGGGATTTAGGTTCTCACCTTCCAAATTTATAACTAAGGGTTAGAGTACATTTAAAAAATGTAAAATGAAATATTGAAGGGGTGGTTCAAATTAAACACGATCTTAGCTTAAGTATGTCATACATCCATCCTTAGGATTAAGCGATCTTGTAAACTAAGTAATACATAAAAAATTCGAGCCTAGACTTGCAAGGTACATGAGAAAGGAAAACTCAAAAGTATGAAGTAGATTTATGTAATGAATGCTACCAATGAATGAAATTCGCATTCTTGTTTTGAATACTTTGAATGGTATATGAAATACCTATGAAGTCCCTAGTGTGCATCGGACAAGGGAATTGTCTCGGAAAATGTTAATAGCATAATTAGTTGAATGTGTGAAACACAATACCATGTGCATCACGTGCATTCAAGGGTGATATGAAATCGAGAAAAATCATTACATCATGAGATAATGCAGTTTGGTAACCGAACCGAATAGAATGGGTAACGAGCATGAAACCATATGCGTGCTCTATTACTAACACCATTAAGTGAGGGATAATTCTGCTAACCATGTGCTACAATGAGGGGTAATTTTATTGTGAGCATTAGGTGATAATGGGATCACCGAGAGAGAGTAATAGAGCGAGTAGGTGATAACAAGATTACTAAGAGATAGAACACACGGTCTTGCTAATACCTAGGGTACCTAGATTAAAATGGATGGGTAGAATAGGTAACGTAACTACATTGCATATCACATGCATCACCTTACTTACTAAGCTTTGGCTGACCTTATTGTTGTTTTTATATTATGATAGGAACGAGTCAAAGTAGTCGGGATGCTATCGGGTCCTCTAAAAAGGCTCACGTGTGACGCAACTGTATAAAATTTCTTTTGACTATAATTTTAAGGTTGGGGTGTCAATAAACATTTTGATAGTATTGTAACTACACATCATAATTGTCGCCACTCGTATTGCTAATATTATGTAAATTATATTGTATGCATTTCACCGTATAAGAAGTCCTTAATATATGAGCACATATGTGCTTAAGGTCAAATTGGAAACTAGTCGTGTCAATGTGACATGCCTTGCCTAGCCACTCCTTTTGGGTAATTAGCAAGTGGATCAAGAAGGGGCGTCACATATAGAGATATAGAGAAAGAGGTAAAGAGATAAGGGTAGAGAGAGGGAGGAGGGAGAAGGGGAGCAAAAGCTAGAGTTAATGAGAGAGAGGGAGTGGGAGAGAGGGAGAGGGGAGAGAGAGGGAGAATGGAAGATGAAGAGAAAGAGGGTGAGAGAGAGCGAGGGAATGAGAGATTGAGAGAAAGGGAGATACTGGGGGGAGAAAGGTGTAGAGAGTAAGAGAGAGAGAGGGGGTCAAAAAGAGAAAGAGAGGGAGGGAAAAGAAGGAAGAGAAAAGAAGAGAGAAGTAAAGAGGGAGGGGAGAGGGAGAGAGAGGGAGAGAGGGAGAAGGAGAGAGGGAGAGAGAGAGGGAGAGAGGGAGAAGGAGAGAGGGAGAGAGAGAGGGAGAGAGGGAGAAGGAGAGAGAGGGAGAGAAAGAGAGAGGGACATAGAGAGAAAGATGAAGAGACAAGGAGAGAGGGATTACTAAAGGGGGAGAGAGGGATTAGGAGATGGGGAGAGAGAGGTATAGAAAGAGGGGGAGGGAGAGAGAGAGATAGAAGTGAAAGCTAGAAGGAGTGAGAGAGAGGGAGTAGGAGAGAGGGAAAGGTCGAAAGAGAGAGGGAGAGTGAGGGAGAATGGGAAAGGGAGTAAAAAGAGGGAGAGTAAAGGAGAATGAGAGAGGGGGAGAGAGGAAGAGAGAGGGAGAGAGGGAGGGAAAGAGCAAGAGCAAGGGAGAGAGAGGTAGAGAGGGAGATGGATAGAGAGGGAGAGAGAGATAGGGAGAGGAAGAAGGAGAGAAAGGTTGAGAGGGAGAGTGAAGGAGCAAGTGATGATGAGAGAGGGAGAGAAGGGAGAGGGAGAGAGAGAGAAAGGGTAGGAGAGAGGAAGAGAAGGAGAGAAAGTGAGTAAGAGAGAGGGTGAAGGAGACGAGAGAGATAGAGAGAGATAAAGAGGGAGAGGAATAAAGAAAGAGAGTGAGAAGAAGAGAAGTAAAGAGAGATAAGGAGAAGGAGAAGGAGACCTAAAGAGGGGGAGAGAGGAAGAGGGAGGAAGAGGTAGAGAGAGATAGAGAGAATGAAACCCGGAGAGGGGGAAAGAAGGAGAGAGAGGGAGAGAGAGGGGGAGGAAGGGAGGGAGAGGTAGAGATAGTGATAGAGAAAGGGAGAGAGAGGGAAAGACAAGGGAGAAGGAGAGGGAGAGAGGAGAAGGGAGAGAGAGGGAGTGTAAGGGAGAGGGAGAGGGGGAGAGAGCAGGGAGTGATGAAGGAGGGAGGTAGAGAGAGAAGGTGAGAGGGAGAGAGTGAGGGAGAGAGGGAGTGAAAGAGGGGAAGGGAGGGAGAGAGGGGAAGCTAGAGAATAGGAGAGCAATAGAGAGGGAGAGAAGGAGATTGAGAGGGAGGAAGAGAATAGGAGAGCAATATAGAGGGAGAGAAAGAGAGAAAGGGAGGGAGAGGGTGAGATAGAGGGAGGGAGAGAGGGAGGGAGGGAGAGAGGGAGAGAGGAGAGAGACCTATGAGAGAGATAGAGAGGGAAAGGGAGAATGAGAGAGAGGGAGGGGAGAAAGAGGGGGAGAGAGGAGGGGAGAGATGAAGAGAGGGACAAAGAGGGAGAGATAAAGAGGTAGAGCGAGAAAGAGGATAGAGGTAGGGAGAGAGAGGGAGTAAGAAAAAGTAAGGGCAAGAGAGGGAGGGAGAGGGAGCTAGATAGGGAGAGTGGGAGATAGAGGGAGAAAGAGAAGGAGTGAGATAGACAAGGAGAGATTAAGAGTGAAGAAACGAGAGAAAGGGATATAAAGAAAGAGAGAGAGAGGGGGAAAGAGAGGGGGAAAGAGAGAGGGATAGAGGGAGAGAGAAGAAGAGGGGGACAAAGAAACATAGAATGGGGGAGAGAAAGAGGGAGAAGGAGGGGGAGAGAGGGAGAGGGAGAGAGGGAGAGGGAGAGATAGAAGAGAGAGGGTGAGAGGGAGGGAGAGTAAGTAGGATAAAAGGGAGAGAGAGAGAAGGAAGGAAAAGATAAAATGAAGGGAATAGAGAGAGGTAAAGAGGGAGAGAGAGTGAAAGAGCAAGGGATAGAGAGTGAAAGATTGAGGGAGACAGGTAGAGACAAATGGGGAGAGGGTGATAGAGACAATGAGAGGGAGAAGAGGGAGAGAGAGGGAGAGATAGATAGAAAGAAAAGGAGAGAGTAAGGGGAAGAGAGAGGAAGAGAGGGAGGGAAGAGAGAGGAAGAGAGAGAGAAAGAGGAAGGGGGAGAGAGAGGGAGTGAGATAGAGAGAGAAGGAGAAAAAGGGAGGGAGAGAAAGGGAGAGAGAGTAAGAGAGAGGGAGATAGAGGGAAAGAGAAAGAGATGGAGAAGGGATAGAGAGAAAGAGATAGAGTGAGGGAAAGAGGGATAGAGCAAGAGAGAAACAAGATGGAGAGGGGGATAGAGAGAAGAAGATGGAGAGAGGGAGAGAGGGAGAGAAGGGAGAGAGATAGAGAGAGAGGTTAAGAGATAGAGAGATAGAGAGAGATGGTGAGAGAGAAAGAAAGAGAAGGAGGAAGGGAGGGAGAGAAAGGGAGAGAGTGAGAGAGAGGGGAGAGAGGAAGGAAGAGAAGGGGAGAGTGGGAAAGAGAAAGAGATAGAGAGAGGGATAGAGGGAGAAAGAGGGAGGGAGAGAGAGAGAGTGAGAGGGATAGGGAGAGAGAGAACGAAAGTAAGAGTTAAGGAGAGAGAAAAGAGAGGGAGAAAGGGAGAGAAAGAGAGACACACATAGAAAGATAGAGAAGGAAAGGTAGATGGAGAAAGAGAGAGAGAGAGAAGGAGAGAAGGAGAGAGATAGAGTGGGAGGGGAATAGAGAGAGTAAGTAAAGAGTGAGAGAGAAAATGAGAGGGAGAGAGGTAAAGAGAGATAGGGAGAGAGATAGAGGGGGAGAGGGAAAGAGGTAGAGAGACATAAGGAGAGAGATAGAGAGGGGGAGAGAGGGAGAGGGATGGAGAGGGGTGGAGAGAGGAAGAGAAAGGAGGAATGGGAGAGATAGAGGGAGTGAGATAGAGGAAGAGAGATAGAGAGTGGAAGGGAGAGAGGTTGAGAGAGATAGGGATAGGGAGAGGGAGGGAGGGACGGGGAAAGGGAGGGAAAGGGGGAGTGGCAAAGAGATAGGGAGTGAGATAGAGAAAGAGAGAGGGAGAGGGGGAGAAAGAGAGGGGGAGAGAGAGGGATAGCGGGGAAGAAGGGGTGAGAGAGGTAGAGAGGGAGGTATTGAGGAATAAAGAGGGAGAGATTCAGAAAGGAGAGTAAGGGGGAGAAGGAAAGAGGAAGGAAGAGAAGGAGAGAGAAAGAAAGAGAGAGAGAGGGAGGGGGAGAAAGAGAGGGAGAGAGAGGGAGAGAGGGAGGGAGAGAGAGGGAATGAGAAGGGGGAATAGAGTGAAAGAGGGAAGAAGAGAGAAAGGGAATGAGGAAGGGATAAAGGGGGAGAGAGTGAAAGAGGGAAGAAGAGAGAAAGGGAATGAGGGAGGGAAGGAGACAGAGTGAGAGAAGAAGAGAGGGAGAGAGAGGGGGAGTGAGGGGGAGGGAGAGAGGGAGAAGGAGAGAAAGAGAAAGGGATAGTGAGGGAGAGAGGGAGGGAAAGGGCAAGAGAGAGGGAGGTAGGGAGGGAGAGAATGAGGGGGGTGAGGGAGAGAGGGATATAAAGAGAGAGGGAGAGAGATAAGAGATAGACATAGAAAGAGATAGAGAGAGGTATAGAGAGAGAGAGATAGAGAGAGAGAGGGAGAGAGAGGGAGGAGCATAAGGAAGAGAGGGAGTAGGAGATAGGGAGAGACATGCAAAGATAGAGGGATAGAGGGAATGATAAAGGGAGAGAGAGTAAGAGAGAGGGAGAGAGAGGGAGAAAGGAAAAGAGAGAGAAGGGAGAGAAAAGAGGGAGAGAGGGCTAGAGAGACAAGAAAGAGACGGAAGGAGGAAGGGAGAGAGGGTAAGTCGAGCTAAAGAGATTAAGAGTAGGGGAGAGAGAGAGAGATAAAGAAAGAGATAGAGAGATAGAGAGAGGAGAGAGATAGGGAAAGAGAGGGATAGAAAGGGAAAGGGAATGGTGGAGAGAGGGGAGAGAGAGGGAGAGAAAGAGGTAGAGGGACAAAGAGAGATAGCAAGGTAGAGAGAGAGAGAGGGAAAGAGGGAGAGGGAGTTAAAGAGAGGATAGAGGGAGGGAAAGAGAGAGGGTGAGGGAGGGAAATAGAGTGGAAGAGGGAGAGGGAGAGAGAGAGAGAGAGAAGGAGAGAGAGTAGTAAGAGAGAGGGTGAGATGGTGAGAGAGAGGGTGAGAGAGGGAGAGAAATAGAAAGAAGAAAATAGAGGAAGGGACAAAGTAGAGAGACATAAGGAGGGAAAGAAAGATGGAAATAGAGGGAGGGAAATTGGGAGAGAGGGAGGGAGAAGGAGAGAGAGACAAGGAGATATACAAAGAGAGGTAGAGAGAGAAGGAAAGAGAGGGTAGGAGAGAAAGGGAGAGAAAGGGGGAAAGAGACATAGAGAGATGAAAGAGATAAGGAGAAGAAAAGAGAAGGTGGGAGAGAAAGGAAAAGAAAGAGGGAGAGAGAGAAGGAGAGAAGGACGGAGGGAAAGATGGAGAGGGAGAATAAGAAAGACATAGGAAAAGAGGAGAATGTGAGTAGGAGAGAGGGACATAGAGACGAAGGGAGATAGAGAGAAGGAGAGACTAGGAAGGGAGGGTAAGAGGGAGAGGGAGAGAGGAAGGAAAGAAGGAAGAGAGAGGGGGAGAGAGAGAGGGATAGAGAGTGAGAGAAAAGAAGAGAGAAAGATGGAGAGAAAGAGAGAGGGGGGAGGGAAACAAAAAGAAAGAGAGGGAGTAGAGAGAAAGAAGGAGAGAGAGTGAGAGGTAGGGGGAGAAAGGGAGGGAGAAAGAGGGAGAGAGAGGGAGGGAGGGAGGGAGGAAGAGAGAGGGAATGAGAAAGCGGAAGAGAGTGAGAGAGGGAAAAGAGAGAAAGTGAATGAAGGAGGGAAAGAGAGGGAATGAGAAGGGGGAGAGAGTGAGAGAGTGCGAGAAAGAGAAAGGGAATGAGGGAGGGAGAGAGACAGAGTAAGGGAAGAAGAGAGGGAGAGAGAGGGAGGAGTGAGCGCGAGGGAGAGAGGAAGAGGGAGAGGGACAAAAAGCGAAAGAGATAGTGAGGGAGAGAGGGAGGGAGAGAATGAGGGGGACCGGGGAGAGAGGGATATAAAGAGAGAGGGAGAGAGATAAAAGATAGACATAAAGAGAGATAGAGAGAGGGAGAGGGAGCAAAAGGGAGGAGTAAAAGGAAGAGAGGGAGTAGGAGATAGGGGGAGACATGGAGAGACAGAGGGATGGAGGGAATGATAAAGGGAGAGAGAGTGAGAGAGAGGGGG
This sequence comes from Dovyalis caffra, assembly GCA_963924115.1. Taxonomy (NCBI): domain Eukaryota; kingdom Viridiplantae; phylum Streptophyta; class Magnoliopsida; order Malpighiales; family Salicaceae; genus Dovyalis; species Dovyalis caffra. The sequence continues at coordinate 95,405 of CAWUPB010000143.1, forward strand.
AGAGGAAAAGAAAGAGAAGGGCGAGAAAAGGGGGAGAGAGGGCTAGAGAGAGCAAGAAAGAGAAGGAAGGAGGCGGGGAGAGAGGGTAAGTTAGAGATAAAGAGATCAAGAGTAGGGGGAGGGAGAGAGTGATAGAGAAAGAGATAGAGAGATAGAGAGAGGAGAGAGATAGGGAAAGAGACGGATAAAGGGAAAGAAAGGGAAAGGGAATGGTGGAGAGAGGGGGAGAGAGAGAGGAAGAGAAAAAGGTAGAGGGAAAAAGAGAGATAGAGAGGTGGAGAGAGAGAGGGAAAGAGGGAGAGGGAGTTAAAGAGGGGATAGAGGGAGGGAAAGAGAGAGGGAGAGGGAGGGAAATAGAGTGGAAGAGGTAAAGGGAGAGAGAGGGAGAGAGAAGGGAGAGTAGTAAGAGAGAGGGTGAGATGGTGACAGAGAGGGAGATAAAGATGGTGAGAGAGGGAAAGAAATAGAAAGAAGAAGAGAGAGGGAGGGACAAAGTAGAGAGACATAATGAGAGAGAGAAAATGGTAATAGAGGGAGGGAAATTGGGACGGAGGGAGGTAGAGAGAGAGGGAGACAAGGAGAGAGATAAAGAGAGATAGAGAGTGATAGGGAGAAGAAGAGAGAAGGTTAAAGAGAAAGGAAAAGAAAGAGGGAGAGAGAGAAGGAGAGAAGGACAGAGGGAAAGATGGAGAGGGAGAATAAGAGAGACATAGGAAGGTAGGAGAATATGAGTAAGAGAGAGGGATGTAGAGACAGAGAGAGATAGAGAGAGGGAGAGAAGGAGAGACTAGGAAGGAAGGGTAAGAGGGAGAGAGAGAGAGGGAGGAAAGGAGGGAGAGAGAAGGGGAGAGAGAGAGGGATAGAGAGTGAGAGAAAAGAAGAGAGAAAAGGATGTGAGGAAGAGGGAGAGAGAGGGGAGAGAGAGGGAGAGAGAGGTTATTAGAGAGGGAGAAGGAGAAAGGAACGGAGGAAGGGAGGGTGAATAGGATGTAAAGAGGTAGAGAGGGGGGAGAAGGGAGAGAGATAGAGGAACGGATAAAGAGAGATAGAGAAAGGGATAGAGAGAGAGAAAAAAAGAGAGCGAAGGTGGGAGAGAAAAGAGAGAGTGGGAGAGAGAGAGGGATAGAGGGAGGGAAAGGGTCATAGAGGGGGAGGGAGAGGGAGACAGAGAGGGAGAGGGAGACGGAGAGAGAGAGAGAAAGATACGGAGGTGGAGAAAGAGGGAGAGAGATAGAGAGATAGGAAAAAAGTGAGAGATAAGAAAAGATAGAGAAAGGGAGGGGAGAAAGAGGGAGAGAGAGGGAGAGAGTGAGGGAATGAGAAAAAGAGTGAGAGAGGGGGAGAGAGTAGGACAAAGAGTGAGAGAGGGGAGAGATTAGGGAAACAAAAGGAGAGAGTGGGAGGGAGAGTGAGGGAGATTTGAGTAAAAAAACCTTTGATTTTATGGGTTGTTGATCTATCAATGGAGATGAGATACCAATGGGAATGAAATGACTCGCTGGAGAGGAAAAGTTATGGTCTTTATCGGGAAGAAGAACCGAGCTTTTAGGGTTTCCTAGGTGATAAAGTAAGGGTAAAGATGGGTTTCTTATTTTAGAGGGAATGGGACCCACTTTTAGTCATGAAAGCCAATAGAATTCTACACAAATCACACCATTTTTTTGTTGAATTATTTCCATACGAAAATCTTTATTTTTTGCTCCCAAATGAATTCTATTCTTCCCAATTCTATTGCTTACAAATATCCAAACGAGATATTTGGATTCAATTCTATCCAATTGAATTCAATTCCATCAAAATAAGGGGATTCCAAGCGAGTGTTAATGCATTGCTTAGGTGTCTAACTAAAAAATTAGGTTAACTAAACACCCTAATTAACTTGGTTCAAGTAACTAAACATAGTTTCCTTTATGAAATTTCAGAAATTGTTTTTTAAAAAAAACTCAAAAATTCCTTGCTCATTCTTTTTCTAAAAATTCCACCGAGTGGTACATCATAACCAACTTATAATAAAATGAGCATAACGTTTTATATATAGACCTAATACTAACGAAATTTTAAAGAGTGGTAATCACAACATATATGAACAACTTTTATTCTTTAATGTTTACCCATAAATGACTCTAAGATCCTTGAATAAATCACACAAAATTCGGATAGAATATAGTCCTCAAAACACCGATTTTGCACATTTGATTTCTTTATTAATTAAACCATCAATCTCAAGCAAACTAACTTTAATTTAACATAAATCATACATTGTAAGCATTAATTTCCACGGTGTAATGATAATTACACTTACATTTAATATATGCATATATATAAATATTCTAATACGTATCGCTTTACGATTAAGGATTTTTACGAGGGTTACACTCCCTCCCTCCCTTTCAATCATTTTCTCTCTCTTTCTCTATATCCTTCCTTATCTCTCTCTCTCCCCTTCCCTCTCTATGTCCCTCCCCACCCCTATACCACTCTCTAACTCCCTCTCTCTCTCTCGCTCTCTCTATGACTCTCTCCTTCCATCTCTCTCTCTCCCTCTCTCTATCTTACCTTCTTCCTTTCTTTGTCTCCTTATTCTCTCTCTCTTTCCATATCTATTTCTCTCCTTCTCCCACTCTTTCCCCCTCTCTCTTCATTCATATCTCTCCTTACATCTCCCTCTCCTACTCCCACCCTCTCTACCTCTCTCTCCCCTCTCTCCCTCTTTTCTCTCATTCTCCCGCCTCTCTCTATCTCTCCCACTCTCTCAATCTCTCCCTCTCTCTCTATCTCTTACTATCTCTCCCACTCTCTCTCCATCTCTACTTTTATCTCTCTCCCCTCTCTCTCACCTCTCCCTCTCATTCCCTCCCCCTCACCCTCTCTCCCTTTCTCTTCCCTCTTTCCTCCCTGTCTCTCTATCCTTCTCTCTCCCATACCTACTATCTCTCCCTTTCCCTCGCCCTCTTTTCCCCATCTCTCTCTCTCCCTCCTCTCGTCCCTCTATTTATTTCCATCTTTATCTCTCTCACTCTCTCTCCCACTTTCACTCTTCCCTCTCATTTTTTATCTCTCTCTCTACCTTTTTTCTCTTTCTCTTTATATCCCTCTCCTCCACTCCCCCTCTTTTTAATTTCTCCCTCTCTCACCCTCTCCCTCTCCCTCTCCTTTCCTCTCCACCTCCCTCTTTCTCTCCATCTCTCCCTCTCTCACCCTCTCCCTCTCTCTCTCTCCCTCTCCCTCTCCCTCTCCTTTCCTCTCCATCTCCCTCTTTCTCTCCATCTCTCCCTCTCTCACCCTCTCCCTCTCTCCCTCTCCCCTCTCCCTCTCCTTTCCTCTCCACCTCCCTCTTTCTCTCGCATCTCTCCCTCTCTCTTCTAAAACAAATCTTTCTCTTTCTTTCTCTCTCTCCCTATCTCTACCTCCCTCCCTCCCTCTCCCTCTCTCCCTTATTCTCCCTTACTCTCCCACCTTCTCCTCGCTCTCCCTCACCCTCTCTTTTCCCTATCTCTTCCTCTCTCTTTCTATGTCTCTCTCCCCCTCTCTCTCCCTCCCTTTCCCTATCTCTAGTAATCACTCTTTCTCTCTCTCCATCTCTCTTTTCTTTTATTTCCCTTTTCATCACTCTTCATCTCTCTCTCCATCTTGTCTTATCCCTCTCTCTCCCTCTCTTCTTTTCTACCTCTCCTTTTATTTCTCCATCTCTCTCCCCCACCCTCTACCTCTCTCTACCACTACCTCCCCCTCTCCTCTCTCCCTCTTCTTTTTTCCCCTTTCATCCCTCTCCGTCTCTCGCTTACTCTCTCTCTCCCCCTTACCCTCTCTTTCTTTCCTCATTTCCTTTCTTCCCTCTCTTTTCCTCCTATTATCTCACTCTTTCCCTCTCTCCCACTCCCTCCATCACTCTCCCTCTCTTTCTTCCTCTTGCTCACCTTCTCTCCCTCCCTTCCCCATCTCTCCTTTTCTCTCCCTTTATCTCTCCTCCCCTCTCTCTCGCCCCCTCTATCCCTCTCTCTCTCACCCATTCGTTCCCTCTCTCCCTCCCTCTTACTCCCTCCATTTCTCTCCTTCACTCTCCCCCGCTTTTTTCTCTCTCTCACTCTCTCTCCTCCTCACATGATTTCTCTCTCCCTCTCCCCCTCTCTATCTCTCTCTATCTCTCTCCCTCTTTTCATATCCCTCTCTTTCTCTTATTCTCCCTCACTTTCTCTCTTCCTCTCTCACTCTCTTTCTCTTAATATTTGTATATATCTCTCTCCCTCTCCTATCCTTCCTTGCCCTCTCTCTTTCCCTCCCTCCCTCTCGTCCCACTCAATCGCTATCACTTACTCTTTCTCCCTCTTTCACTCTAAGCCAATTTCAATCTCTCTCTCTCACCCTCTCTATTTCTCTCCCTCTTCTCTCTCCTTTTTCTTCGCTCTTCCCCTCTTTTTTCATCCCTCCCATTTTTTCTCACCCCCTCTCCCCATCTCTCTCCTCCTCTCCCTCTCTAACTCTCTCTCTTCTTTTCTTAACCTCTCTCTCCCTCCCTCTCCCCATCTCTCTCCTCCTCTCCCTCTCTAACTCTCTCTCTTCTTTTCTTAACCTCTCTCTCCCTCCCTCTCCCTCCCTCTCTATCTTTATCTCTTCCTTTCTTTTTTCTTTCTCTCCTTCCTTATTTCCATCACTCTCTCTCTCTTGGCTTCTCTATTTCTCTCTCGCTCCCCCTCTCTCCCTCTCCCTCCCTTTCTCTCTTACCCTCTCCCCATCTCTTCCCCCTCTCTCCCCCTCCCTCTCTTCCTCTCTCTCATGATCTCTCCCTCACACTCTCTCACTCAATATCTCTCCCTTTCTTTCTCTCAATCGCTCCCTCTCTCACTCCCTCTCTCTCCCTCTTTTCATCTCTCCCCCGATCTCTTCCTCACTCTCTCTTGCTCAATATCTCTCCCTTTCTTTCTCTCAATCGCTCCCTCTTTCCCTTTTTTCCTCTCTCTTGATCTCTCCTTCGCTCTCTCTTACTCAATATCTTTCCCTTTCTTTCTCTCAATCGCTCCCTCTCTCACTCTCTCTCCTCCCTCCCTCTCTCTCTTCCTATCTCTCTATTTCTCTCTCCCTCTCCCTCCCTCTCTCCCTTTGTCTTTCTCTCTCTCCCTCCTCATTTCCCTCTTTCTCCCACTCCCTTTCTCATCCTCTCTCTCCTAATCTCTCTCCCACTTTCCCTCACTCTCTCCCTCTCTCACTTTCTCCCATCTCTCCTCCTCTATCTCTCTCCTTCCCACTCCCTATTTTGCTATCTCCCTCTCTCTTTCTCCACCTTTCTTTCTTAATTCCTCTCTCCCTCTCCTTATCTTTCCATTTCTCTCTCCCTCCTTTCTCTCCCTCACCCTTATCTTTCTCCCCTTATCTATCTCTCTTTCTCTCTAGCTCTCTCCATCTTTTTGTTTATCTCTCTTCCCCTCTCCCTTTCTCTTACTCTATCCCTCTCCCCCTCTCTCTCGTCCACTCTCTGTCCCTTCCTCCCTATCTCTCTCTCTCACCATCCCTCTCTCTCCCGCTCCTTATCTTCCTCTCTCTACCTCTCTTCATCTTTCTCTCCCTTTCTCAACATCTCTTTCTCTCTTTGCCTATATCTCTCTCCCTCTCTCACTCTCCCTCCCTCTTTCCCTCTCCCTCTCTCTTCCACTCTCTCCCTCCTTTTCCCTCTTTTCTCTCCCTTTATATCTTTCTACTTCTCCCTCCCTCTCCCTCTCCATCCCCCTCTCTCTCTTTCTCTCCCTTTCTCTCTTTCTCTCCCTCTCTCTTACCCCTCTCTCTCTCTCTCCCTCTCTCCCTCCCTCTCTCTTTCCCTTTTGCACTCTTTCCCTCTCTTCCCTTATTCCTCTCTCATCTTTTGGCCTCTCTATCTGTCTCCAACTATCTCTCCCTCCCTTTCCCTCCCACTCCTCTTTCTCTCTCCCTCCCTCCATCCCTCTCCCATTCTCTCTTTCTCTCTTTTCTCCCTCTCTATCTCTTTGTCTTCCTTTCGCTCCCTTTCCCCTACTCTCTCCTAATACATCCCTCTCTCTTTCTCCCTCTCGCCCCATCTCTCTCTCTCTCTTTCTCTCTCCCTCTTTCCCTTTTTTCTTGTCTACCTCTTCCCTCCATTCCTCTATCTTTCTCTCCCTGTCTTCCTCTATCTTTTCTACCTCTCTCTTCCTCTTTCTCCCTCCATCACTCTAACTCTCCCACTCTCTCTCCTCCTTATCCTCTCTCTATATCTCTCTTTTCTCTCTCTCCCTCTCTTTCCCTCCTTCTCCTTTTCCTTCTCATTCTCTCTTTCTTATGGACTCTCCTAATCTCTCTCCCATTTTCTCCCACCCATTCTATCTCCCTCTCTCTCTTCTTCTCCCCCTCCCACTCTCTCTACATTCCTCTCTCTTTATCTCTCCATCTATTTCCCTCTCTCTCACCCCCTCACTCATTCTCTTTGTTTCCCTCTCTGTCCTTTCTCTCCCTCTCTCCCTTTCCCTCTCCCTCCTTCTTTCTTCCTCACTCTCCCTTTTTCCTCTCTCTCATAATCTCTCTCTCCCCCTCTCTCTCTCCATCTCCCTCTTCTTCTCTCTCCCTCTCCCATTCTTCCTCTCTTTTCTCTCCCTCTCCCTCTCTTTATCTTCCTCTCTCCCTCTCTTCTCTCATCTCTTCTCTCATCTCTCCCTCTCTCAATCTTTCTTTCCTTCTCTTTCCCTCTCTCACTCATTCTATCTCTCTCTCTTTTTATATATATCTTCCTCCCTCTCTCCCTCTATTGACCTTTCTCTCCCCATCTATCTTTCTCTCCCTCTCTCATTCTCTCCATCTTTTTCCCTCTCTCTATCTATTCTCTCTCTTCCTCTCCCTTTGTCCCTCTTTATCCCTCTCTCCATCTTTCTCTCTCTCGCTCCCCCTCTCTCACCCTTATTATTGCTCTTCCTCTCTCTCCCTTTTTCTTTCTCCCTCTCTCTCTTGCTCTCTCCCTCTCTCCACCCCCTTTCTCCCTCTTTATCTCTCTCATTTTCCCTCTCTCCCCTATCTCGTTATCTCTCCCTCCTAATTTTTTCTCGTTCCCCCTCTCTCCTTTCTTTTCTCTCCCTAACCCTCTTTCCCTCTCCCCCCTCTCTCTGCCTCCCTCATTCTTTCTCCCTCACTCTCTATCTCTATCTATCTACCTCTCCCTCTCTCATCTCCCTCTCTCTTCCTTTCCCTTGCTCTCTCCCTTCTCTCTCTCTCTACCAATCTCTCCCACTCTCCCTCTTTCTATCTCTCTTTCTCCCTCTCTCTCCCTTTCCCTCACTATCTCTATTTCCCTCACTCTCTCCATCTCTCCATCCCTTTACCTCTCTCTCCATATCTCCCTCTCCTCTATCTTTTTACCTCCCTTTCACTCTCTCATTCTCCCTTTCTCTACCCCTTCCTCTCTCTATCTCTTTACCTCTCCCTTTCTTACCCTCCCTCTTTCTCTCTTTTTCTTCCCTCTCTTCTCCCTTCCCTTTCGCTCTCCTTCTCTCTCCCTCTCTGTACTTTCCTTCTCTTTCATAGTCTCTCCCCCTCACCCCCTTCCTCTCTAAATCTCTCCCTATCTCTCACTCCTCCTATCACTCTCTCTTTTTCTCCTTATGTCTTTACCTCTTTCTATATTTCTCTCTCTTTCTCTCCTTTTCTTCCTCGCTCTCCCTCCACCCCTTACTCTCTCTCCATTTCTCTCACTCTCTCTCCCTCTCTTTTTCTCTCCATCTCTCCCTTCCTTTCCCTCTCTCTCCCTCTCTTGCCCTCTCTCTTAATCTTTATCTCTCTGCTTCTCTCATTCATTTCCCCTTCCCAATTTAAATATTACACTCTGTCTCCCTCTTTTCTCTCCCTCTCTTACTCTCTTTTGCTCTCTCACCCTCTTTTGCTTTCCCTCTCCCTCTCTCTCCCTCTCTCTCCCTCCCTCTCCCTCATTCTCTTTACCTTTCTCACTCCTTCTTTCACTCCCCAACTCTATTTCTCTTCTTCCCGACTTCCTTCCACTCTCTCCCTCTCATTCTCTCCCTACCTCTCCTTCCCCTCTCTCTTTCTCACTCCCTTCCATTCTTTCTCTCTTTTTCTCTCTCCCCCTCTCTCCCACCTCTCTCTCCCTCTCTCTCCTTATCTCTTCCTCTCTCCCTCTCTCACTAATTTCTCCCCCTCTCCCTATCTTTCACCCATTCTCTCCCTCATTCTCCCTCTCTCTTTCTCTCTCTATCTCTCTTCCTTTCCCCCTCTCACTCCACCTCTCTCTCTCTTCCCCTCCTCTACCTCCCTCTCTCTCCCCTTATCTCCTTCTTCCCCTTTTCTCTACCTCCCCCTCTATCTCTCTCCCTCTCACTCTCTCCCTTTCGATAGAGGGAGAGGTAGAGATAGAGGGAGAAGGGGAGGAAGGCAAGAGAGAGGGGAATGATATAGATGAGAGAGAGGGTGAGGGAGAAGGGGAAAGACAAAGTGGGGGAATGAGAGGTAGAGGAGGGAGAGACAGACAAATAGGGAGATAGAGTTGGAGCAAGAGGAAAAAGGAAAGAGTGGGTGGAAGAGAGGGAGAGAGAGGGGAGATAGTGAGAGAGGAAGAGTTGAGGGAGAGACAAAAGAGCAAAAAAGGAAGGGGAGAGAGAGAGGGAGAGGGAGAGAAGGAGAAGGGGTGAGATAGTGTAAAGAAGAGAGAGAAAGAGGGAGAGACTTTTCTCTCCTTTTCTCTCTCTTTCTCTCCCTCGCTCTCTCCCTATTTTTCTCTCTCCCTCCCTTAATCTCTTATTTCCAATATATGTATATATCCCTCTCTCTTTATCCCTCTCTCCTTCTTTCCCATTATCCCTCTCTCCTTCTTTCCCATTGTCCCTCTCTTCCTCTCTCCCTCTCTCCCTCACTCTCTATCTCTCTCTTCTCTCTCTATGTCTCTCTCCCTCTCTCTATCTCTCTCTACCCCTCTCTAGCTCTCCCTCTCCCATGCTCTCTCTCTCACTCTTCCTCTCTCTCCCTCCATCCCTCTCTCTCCTCCTATCTCTATCACCCTCTCCCTCTCCCTTTTTCGCTCTCTCTCTCCCTCTATTACCTTTGCTCTCACCTCTCTTTCCCTTTCCCTCCCTCTCTTCCACTCTCTTTCCCTCTCTCCTACCCTCCCTCCCACTCTCTCTCCCTCTCTTCTTCTATTTCTATCTGTTTCTCTCTCCCTCACTCTTCCTCTTCCCCTCTTTCTCTCTCTTCATCTCTCTCTCCCTCACCTTCTCTCTCTCCTTTTACCCTTCTTTCTCTTCTTCTCTCATCCTTTCCCTCTCCCACACTCTCTTTCCCTCTTTCTTCTTTTCTCTCCTCTCTTTCCCTCTCACTCCCTCTACCTCTCCCTCTCTCTCCTTCTCTCTCTCTCTCTCTTTCCCACTCTCTCTTTCTCTCTCCCCTCTTTCTCCTTCTTTCTTCCTCTTTCCTTTTCTCTGTCTCTCCATCCCTCTCTCCCTTACTCTTTCACTTTGTTTCTCTTCCTTTCTCTCTTTATATCTCCTTCTCTACCTCTCTCTCTCTCTCGACTCTCCCTCTCTCCTACTTCATCTCCATGTTTCTCTTTCTCTCTCCCTTTCCCTCTCGACTCCCTCTCTATTGCTTCCTTTCTATTTTTCTCTCTCTCCGTCTCTCACCCTTCTATTCTCTCCCTCATTCCCTAGCCTTCTTTCTCCCTTTCTCTCCCCTACTCCCATAATCTCTCTCTTTCTCTCTCCCACCTCTCTCCTTCTCCCTCTCTTCCTCTCTCCCTCGATTTCTGTCTCTCTCTCATCCTTTCCATCTTTTCCTTTCTCTCTCCTAGCTCTCTTCATCTCTCTTTCTCTCTCCCTCTCTCATCCTATGTCCCTCTCTCTCCCTCCCTTTCTTTCCTTTACTCCTTTTCTCTCCCCCATTCCTCCTTCTCTCTCCCTTCATCTATCTGTCTCCCTCATCCCTCACTCTCTCTCACTTCCTCCCTCCCTCCCTCCCTCTCCCTCTATCACTTTCTCTCCATCTCTCCCTCTCCCTCTCCCTCTCTCTCCCTTTATCCCTATTGCTTCCTCCCTTGCTCTTCCATTGTCTCTCCTTCTTTCCCTCCCTTTGCTCGCTCCCTCTCCCTTTCTCTCTTTCTTTCTCCATTTTCTCTCTCTCTTTTTTCCTTCCCTCCATCTACCTTTCTCCCTCTCTCACTCCATCCCTCCCTCCTTCTTCATCTCCCTCACTCTCTCTCCCTTTCCTAATCCCTCTCTCTATCCCTCTCCCTCCCTCCCTCTTACTCTCTCTTCCCCTTTATCCCTTACCCACTCTCTCCTCCTCCTCTCTCTCTCTCTCTCTCATTCTACTTCTCTCTCCCTCTCTCCCTCTCATTCTCTCTCTCACTCTTCCTCTCTCCCCTCTTTCTTTATCCCTCCCTCTCCCTCTCCACCCTCTTCCTCACTCTTTCTCTCTTGTCCCCGAATCCTTCTCTTTCACTCCCTCCCTTTCCCTTTATCTCTCTCTCACTATCCCTCCTCTATCCCTCCCTCTTCCTCTTTCCCTCTCTCTCCCTTTCCCTCCCTCCTTCTCCCTCCTATCATTTCTTCCTCTCCCTCTCTCCCTCTTTCACCCTCTCTCCATCTCCCTCTCCTTCTCCCTCTCTCCCCTTCTCTCCCTATCATATTGTCCCTCTCTTTCCCACTCTCCCCATCCCTCTCCCCATCTCTCCATTTCTATCTCCTATCCTTTCTTTATCTCCCTCTCTTTATAACTCTCCCTCTCCCTTACTTCCTCTTTCTCCCTCCCTTCCTCCCCATCTTTCTCCCACTTTCTCCCCCTCTCACCACATTCTCTCCCTCTCTCCCTCTCTCTCCCTTACTTGCTTCCATTCTTGCTCTCCCTCCATCCTTTTTGTCTAACCTTTTTTCTCTCTTTGTCCCTCTCCCTCTCCCTCTCTTACTCTCTATCTCTGTCTCTCTCTCCTTCTCTCCCTCTCCCTTCCACCTCTTCCTCTCTCCCCCATTTCCCTCTTTCTTCCCCTTTCCCTCTCTCTCCTTCTTCCTCTCCCTCTCTCTCCCTCTCCCTCCCTCCCTCTCCATCTCCCTCTCCCTTCTCACTCTTTCTTCCTCTCTTCCTACCTCTCTATCTTTGTCCCTCTCTCCCCCTGTACTTCTCTCCCATCTCTCTCTTTTTCCATCTCTCCCTCTTCATCCCTGTCTCTCCCTCTTTATCTTCCCTTTCTCCATGTCATCCTCTCTCGTGCTCTCTTCCTTTCTCTCTCTCCCTCCATCTCCCTCTCTCTCTCTCCTTCTCTCTTCCTCTCTTTTTATCTCTCCTAATTTATCCTACTCTCTTTCTCCCTTCCCTCTCCCTTATGCTTCTCTCTCTCTATCTCTCTCCTCCTCTTTCCCTCTCTACCACTCTCTACCTTCCTCCCTCATGCTCTCTCCCACTCTCTCTTGTTTCTCTCCCTCCCTCTCTTTACTTTTCCATCCGTCTCCTACTCTCTCCATCTTTCTATCCTTTTATCTCTCCTAAACTCTCTCCCTCTCTCCTTTCCTCCCTCTCCCTCTCTTGTTCCCACTCTCTCCGTTTCTCTCCCCTTTCTCTCTTCCTCCCTCTCTCCCTTCTCGTGTCCCTTCCCTCATCTCTCTTTATCTCTCCCTCACGCTCTCTATTTCTCTCCTTCTCTCCCCTCCTTCTACAACTCTCTCCACCTCTCCCCCTTTCCCTTCCTCTTTTTCCCTCTCATGTTCCCTCTCGACCTCTCTTCCCTACTATTCCTCTCTTTCCGCCTCCCACTGTCTCCTTCTCTCACTCTCCCTTTCTTTTTTCCCCTCTCCCTTTCATGCTCTCTACCTTATTCTCTCTCCCCTCTCCCTCCTTACCTTTTCCTCTCTCTCCCTTTAACATATGTGCTCATACATTAAGGACTTATCATACAATGAAATACATATAAGAAAATTTACATAATATTAACAATATAGTGGAAGAAATTATAAAATTTATTTATAATACCATTAAAATGTTTATTGACACCCTAACGCTAAAATTACAATAAAAAAGAAATTTCGGTACACTTGTGTCACACGTGAGCCTTTTTGGAGGACCCGGTAGCATCCTTACTACTTTGACTCTTTTACGTTATAACATGAAAACAACAACGGGGTGAGCCGAAGCTCGGTAAGTAAGGTGATGCACGTGATATGCAATGAAGTTCTATTTCCCATTCTACCTATCCATCTTAATCCAAGTACCCTAGGTATTAGCAAGATCGTGCATTCTATCTATCGGTGATTGTATTATCACTTACTACTCTATTACTCTCTCCCGGTGACCTCATTGCCACCTATTACTCATAACAAAATTGTCTCTTGTTATAGCACACGATTAGCAAAATTATCCCTCGCTTGACGGTGTTAGTAATAAAGCATGCACATGATTTCATGTTGTTACCCATTCCATTCAATTCGGTTACCAAATAGCATTATCTTGTGACTTAATGATTTTTCTTGATTTCATACCATCGTCGAATACACGTAATGCACATGGTATTATGTTTAATACATTCAACTAATTACACTATTGACATTTTTTTCTTAGACCATTCCCGTGTCCCGATGCACACTTGGGACTTCATAGGTGTTTCATGTACCATTCAAAGTATTCAAAACAAGAATAAAATTCCATTCATTGGTAGCATTCATTGCATAAATCTACTTTATGCTTACAAGTTTTCCTTGTTGTGTACCTAGCAAGGCTAGGCTCGATTTTTGGTATATTACTTAGTTTACAAGAACGGTTAATCCTAAGGATTTATGTGTGACATACTTAAGCTAAACTCTTGTTTAATCTAAACCTTTAATTTTAGTAGTCGAAGTTGACTCATAATGGTTCTAAGTCTTAATCCCGATTTTTCTTGAATTCTCTTTTTTCGTTACTCCATTTATATGTCTTATAGTAATTGGTCTCTACTTAAGTTCACATTTAATTCTTTATCTCTAATTACACAAAAGGATTCAATGTTAGTCACTTTCTCTCCTAGGCCGAATGGTCCCAAATGAGCAAGAAATTGTTTTTCCATTTTTAGGCCAATTCCTTTTTATACTAAGTTACCAATAAGTTACCAAACCATACTTAGAAGGGTTACCAAGGAGATTTAAACCTTAAGGTCCACAAAGGAAACCACATTTAGCCATCAAATATCCAATTTTACCTAATAAAGTCCAAAACCCTTTTTTTTTCTTTCGGTTGGGCCGATTGGGCTTTTAAGATGGCCATGGATTGCCCTTTATGTCTAGTGAATTTATTTCCACCGTAAACTATTAACCCATTTCTAATTGAGTTACCATGGTATTCTAGGCCCTTAATTTCCCCAAAAGATCCATTCCTTTTCAATTTTCCCAACTTGGCCAAATGGTTTTAACTTAGGGCAACTCTAGATGTGTATTTCTTTCCTTTCTAGGTCATGCTCACCAAATTTAGTTTAGCTCTAACCAATTTGGTCCATACCCTTTTCTTTTGTTTTTCTTTCCAAACCATCCGGATATTTAAGCACATCAAACTAACTTTTGATCACAACACAAACACATAGATCCATCACAATTTACCAAACCCTAACACCAACATAAACAACTATAGCAACTCATTCCAAAATTATTACAACCCATGAAATAAACACTTAAAAAAAATAACTAAAGACATAAAATAAACTAAAAATAGAACCTACTTACCTTGCTTTAATTTACTAAATGTTGTTTAGGCTTTTCCTTTCTTTCTTTCTTTCTTCTTTCTTTTTCTTTTCCTTTCCTCTTTCTCTCTTTCCTTGTTGCTTTCTCTCCCTTTTTATGTAACTACGAGATGCCTAAACTTTTCTTGCCATTTTAACTTATTCTATATATACATGCTTAAAATATTAGTACTATTTAAGTGTACAAATGTCTTAATTTAATTTGGGAGAGTGGAAAGTAATTGGTGAGTCAAGAGAGAGAGAGAGAGAGTGGCAAGTTTTGGTGGGTTTAGGGTGAGCTGGCCTTAATTCATTAATTAATGGGCCTTATGTGTCCTAAATAATTGGTTAGACTAACTAAACACCCTAACTAATCTAGTTCAACTAACTAAACATCCCTCCCTCTCACAATTTTTGGAAATTCCTTCCCCTAAAAATATTTCAAGACCGATGCCTCTAAAGTAAAATGGATATAACTCTTTATAAATAGGCTTTAAAATAATGAACTTTTACGGACAGTTAGTTGAAACATAGATAAAAAACTTTTATTCTTTAGGATTTACCGAGAAATCACTCTAAGGTCCTTGAATAAATCACACAAAATTCGGACATAATATAGTCATCAAAACATTGATTTTGCATATTTGATTTCTTTAATAATTAAACCATCAACCTCAAGCAAAATAACGTTAATTTAACATAAATCATACATTTCAAGCATTAATTTCTCATGGTGTAATAAGAATTATACTTACACTTAATATATATATATATATATATATATATATATAAATATTATAATATTTGTTGCTTTACGGTTAAGGATTTTTATAGTGTTTATATTCTCTCTCACTCTCTCCCTCTTTATCTCTCTCTTTTTCTCCCTCTCCCCTTCCCGGAGTTTCTCTCTCTCCTTGATACTCTCTCCCTCTCTCCCCCTCTCTTGCCATCTCTCCATCCCTTTTTATCTCTCTCCAACTCTCTCCATCCCTCTCCCTCTCTCCCTCTCTTTTCCTCTCTCGTACCTTTCTCCTCTTCTCTCTCCTACACCTTCTCCTTGTCCCTCCCTCTCTCCCTTCTCTCCCCCTTTCCCCTTCCCTCCCTCTATCATTCTCTCCCCCTCTCCTTTTCCCTCCTTCTATCGCTCTCTCCCTCTCTCCCTTTTGCTCCATCTATTGCTTGCTCCCTCTTTCCCTCTCTATCTCCCTTTCTCTCTCTACCCTCTCTCTCACCCTTCACTCTTGCTCTCTTCCTTACTCTCTTTCCTTTTCCCTCTCTCTATTCCCCTCACCTATTATCTTCCTCTCCCTAGCTCTCCTTTTCTTTATTTTCCTTTCTCCCTCTCTCGCCTTTCTCTTGCCCCCTCCCTCTCTGTCTTTCTTCTACTCTCTTGCTCATATCTTTATCTCTCTTTCTTTATGTCTCCCTCTCTCTCCCTTCTCTTTGTTTTTCCTCCTTTGTCTACCTCTCCCTTCCTCTCCCTCTCTCGTTCATCCCTTTTTCCCTCTCTACTCTCTCCCACTCCTCCCAATATCTCCCTTTCTCTTTCTCTCCATCTCTCCCCCTCTATCCGTATTTCTCTTTCCCCCTCACTCTACCTCTCTCTCCCTCTCTCTCCCTCTCTTTCTCACTCTCTCTCTATCTCTCTATCTCAATCGCTCTCTCTCTTGCTTTGTATATCTCTTTCTTTCTCCCTCTCTCTTTCTCTCTCTTTCCCTCTCCCTCTCCATTTATCCCTCACTCTCTCCTTCTCTCTTTCTCCCTCTATCTCCATCTCTTCCCTACTCACTTTCTCCCTCTTTCTCCCTCTATCTCCCTCCCTCCCTCTCTTTCCCTATCTTTCCCTTCTTCTCCCTATCTCTCCTTCTCTCTCTAAGTCTCTCCCTCTCTCCCCCTCTCTCCATCTCTCTCTACTACCCCCTTCTCTCTCTCTCTCCCTCTTTATGGCTCCTCCTTCTCTCCCTCTTCCTATCCTATTCTCTCTCTACCTCTTTCTCCCTATCTATTTCTCTCTCCCTCTTCCTCTTTCTATTCCTTACTCTCTCTGTTTCTCTCTTTCTTCTTATATATCTATCTCTTTGCTTCTTTCCCTCTCTGTCCCCCTAACTCTCTCACCCTTCTCCCTTTCTCTCTTTCTCCTTATCTATCACTCTCTCTCCCTCTCTTTTTGCCTCTCTATCTCTTTCCTAATTTCCACCACTCTCCCACCCTCTCTCTCACTCCCTTTCTCCTTCTTCCTCCCTCTCCCTCCCTCTCTCTATCTTTCCCTTCCTCTCTCTCCTAATCTACCTCTCACTCTTCCTTTGCTTTCTCCCCGTCTCTCTCCAATATCTACCTCTATCCCTCTCTCCTTATCTCTCTATCTCTCTAGCTCTATCTCTCTCCCTCTCTTCTCCTCTCTCTCCTTTCTTTCTTTATCTATCTCTTGCCTCTATACTACTCTTTCATTTGCTCTCCCTCCCTCTCTCCATCTTTCTCTCTCCCTATCTCTATCCATCATTACATCTCCTTCTTTATAGCTCTCTCTCCCTCCTTCTATCTCCCTCAATGTCTCTCCCCCTTTCCCCTCCCTCCCTCGCTCTTTCTCCCTCACCCTTCTCTCTTTCGCTATTTCCATTTCTAGTTCCCTCTTTCTATCTCGCTCTCTATCTCCCTCTATTTTTCCCTCTCCATCCTTCTCTCCTTCTTTATCCCCCTTTCTCCCTCTCTATGCCCCTTTCTCCCTCGATCCCTATCTCTCTCTCTCTCTCCTAGTCTATCACTCTCTCTCTCCCTCTCCCACTTCTTCTCTCTCTAACTCTCCTTTTCTCTCTATCCTACCCTTTCCCTCCTACTTTTCCTCTCCTCCTCTCCCTCTCTCTACCTCTCTCTCCCCCTCTCTATCCATCTCTCCTCATCTCTCTTACTCTCCCTCCCTCTCTCTTCCAATCTCTCCCACCCTCCCTCTCTCTCATGCCCTCTCCCTTTCTCTCATTCTCTCTCCCTCTCTCCCTCCTCTATCTCTCTCTCTCTCCCCCTCTTTCTCTCTCCCTCTTTCTCCCTTATCTTTCTCTCTCTCCCTCCCTCTCATTCCTTCTCCTTCTCTCTCTCTTACTCTCTCCCCCTCTCCCTCCCCCTCTCTCCCTCCCTCTCATTCCTTCTTCCTCCCTCTCTCCCTCCCTCTCTCCACCTCTCTCTCCGATACTCTCTCTTCCTCTCTCTTACACTTTACCTCTCTACTCTCTCATCCTCTCTCTTTCTCCCTCTCTCTCTCTCACATTCTCTCATTACCTCTCTCCTTATCCCTCTCTCCCTTTTTCTCCTCCTCTCCCCCTCTTCCCCTTCCCCTCTTTCCTTCTCCCTCTCTCTGTAACTCTCTCCGGATCTCTCTCACCCTCTTTTTCTCACTCTCCATCTCTCTATCTCTTCCTATTTCCCTATCTTTCTCTTTATCTCCCTCTCTCACTCTTTCCCTCCTTCTCCCCTTTCTTTTCCTCTCTCGTTCCCTCTTTGTCTCCCTTCCTCTCCCTTCCTCTCCCTCTCCCTCTCTTCCTCTCCCCCTCTCTCTCTAACCCTCTCTCCCTCCTCCTTCGTCCCTCTCTCTCTTTTCCCATTTATCTATATCCCTCTCTTTCTCTCCATCTCTCTCTTTCTCTCACTTTTTCTCTCTACCTGTTCCTTATCTCTCTCTATATATCCCTCCTTCTACTTCTCTCTCCCCTATATTGTCTCTCTTTCTCTCTCTCTTTCTTTCTTTCTTTCTCCCTCTCTCTCCCCTCTTTCTCCCTCCCTCTCTTTCCACCTCTCTCTCACCCTCTCTCTCCTTCCCTCTCCTTCCACCTCTCCCCCTCTCTCTCCCTCTTTCCCTCTCCTCTACCTCTCTCTAGTTCTCTCCCCTTCTCTTTCCCTCTCTCTTCCTCTCTTTCTTATTCTCTCGCTCTCTCTCCCTCCTCTCCCTTTTTCTCTCTTGCTCTCTCTTCCTCCCCCTCTCTCAAGCTCTTTGCTTCTCTCTCTATCTTTCCCTCTCTCCCTCTCTATCTCTCTCCCTCTTTCTCCCTCCCTCTACCTCTCTCTTTCTATCTTTCCTGCTATCTCGTTTCCCTTTATATTTCTATCTCTCTCGCTACTCAATCACACTCCCTCCCTCCCTTGCTATCCCTCTATCTTCCTTCCTTTCCCTCTCTACTTTCTCCCTCTCTCCCTCTCCATCTTTCTTTTTCTTTTCCCTTCCCTCCTCTATCTCTCTATCTCCCTCTCTCTTTCTCTCCTTCCATCTCTCCCTATCTCTCTCCCCTATTTCTCTCGTCTCCCCTTATCTCTCTTGCTCTCTCTTACTCTCTCCCTATTTTTCTCTCCCTCTCACTCTCTCTCCCTCTCTTTCCATCTCTTTCTTTCTACCTTTGTCTTTTTCCCTCCCTCTACCTATCCATCTCTCTCCCTCTCTCCCTTCCTCTCTTTCTCTCTCTCCCCTCTATTTCTTTCTCCATCTCCCTCTCTCTCCCCCTTATATTCTCTCTCTTTCTCCCTTTCTCTCTTGTTCTTCCCCTTTCCCTCCCTCTCTCTCACCGGGCCCTCTATCTATCTCTCCTTCTCTTTCTTTTTCGCTCTCTCTCGCTTCCTTATTTTTTCTCTCTCTTACCCTCTCTATTTCTCTCACTCTTTATTTCGCCCTCTCTATCTCTTCTTCTATCTCCCTCTCTATCACTCTCTCAATCTCCCTCTCTTTCTCTCTTTCTCTTACACGCTTTCTCCTCTCTCTCCTAATCTATTTCTCACGATCTCTCCCTCCTTCCCTTTCTCTCCCTTTCTATCTCTCTCTCTTTCCTTCTCTCCCTCTTTTCCTCTTTCGTCTCTCTCTCCCTCTACCTTTTTCTCTCGTCTCTTTTTTTCTCTCCCTCCCTCCCCCTCTTTATCCCTCTCTCTCACTCTCTCCGCTCCGCTCTCCCTCTCTTTCTCCCTCTCTTTCTCTCATTCTTTATCTCTTGGCCTCTCTATTTCACTCCCTCTTTTTCTCTCCATCTCTCTCTTTCTCCCTTTGTCCCCCTCCTTTTCCATTGTTAGTGTATGCCTTAGAAGGTAATCATGTTTATTTAATCCTATATTTTATTAAATGAACATGATAAAGTTTTAAGAATGTTGTTATTCTTAAATGTTCTTAGTCAAGTATTTTATTGTTGATATATTAAATAGGCAACAATAATGCATTGAGAATGTATGTGTAATGATTGATAACAATGTGTTATGGATGTAAGATACCAAGTCGACATATGGGTACATGTTAGAGAACATGTATTGTACCGACCCTTCATGAGATCACTACATTAATCATTATATGTGTGTCATAAGTTGGTCTCACTATGGTTGTGGTGTATGCAGTCCTTCGACATGAAGTCACAACGGTTCCTTACATGAAAATTTGTATATTTTCATACCATCAAACATCATCTATAATAGGATGGACAATAAAGTTGCTTGCTGGTTATACGATGAATCATGCAAAGAGATGTGAGTGATGTAGATAGGATTTGTCCCTCATATATAATAAGAGTGATGTATATGCTCCCCTTGATTAAGTGAGATTTTGAAATGCATGGCCATGCTCAAATGACTTGATACGAGCTATCGATCTCATTTTCTTGGAATAGTCAACTCATGGATCAAGAAATGCAAATATTAAAACTATATGAGGATGACACATTCTATGTCTCATGATTAAATCTAGACATCTAGGACAAAGGGACTAGAATACATGGTAACACATGTCATAGAGAAGGTTATAACGAATCAGCAACATTCTTATTACTTGTGTAGTAGTGATTCATTGCTCGATGCCACTCATTATTTGTGATTCTAAATTCGAGTTTAAGATCACTACCAACATAATAAGAACTCGTAGGGTAACAAACAAAGAGCAACTCAAAATTGGAGTATGACCCGAAGTCCTAATTTTATTAGGATTCCATATCGAGCTATTTCTAATTGGATTAGGATTCCTAATTAGGTTAAGATTCCAAGTGAGACTATGATACATTTTGGATTATAGTATTTAATTACACTAATAGGGTGGTTTGACTAAGACATATAAAATGGGCTTAATGAAGTCAAAGTCTAAGGTTGTTGGATATTAATTTGTCAAAATAATCAGCCCATATTTTTCTCTCTCCTTAGGGTTAGGAAATTAGTTTCTTGGTAAGAATATGGCTCATACACATTTTGATTATAGTAAAATACAACCACCATGTAATATTTATTCATATAATTATAACCGTGAGTTAGAAAGCCTAGTAACTATAAAGATAGAAGCCCTATCAACTTTAAGAGTAAACCCTAGCCGCCTTGAGTGAAAGAGTGATCCGGACTTTAAACACCACAACTCATAGCTAGCACTTCGACTTAAGGAGACTCCATTCTAGAATTGTTCCGATGGTCGAGATGTTCGTATGGATATCGATAGAGGGATAGTTCATAGATCTATGCTCATGATTCGTGCATCCCTCATGCAAAAGATGTGATCAACACTATAAGAGAGGTGTAGTTTATAAATTTATGCTCATGATTCGGGCATGTGATCATAAAAGACATGTGATTTATGCTATAAGAGGTTATGATCTTATCCTTTAACTTTGTTGTTTTTGCATGGGTCTTATGGTGTTCCGAAGTAAAATGTTTATATATGATATTATTTTCAGTGCATCATTTCCATTTATGTTACTTTAAATCTTCACATCCCTCTTATTCTCTCTTCATCCCTTTCCCTCTTCTTCTCTCTCCCTCTCTCTTCATCCCTCTTCCACCCTCTCTCTTGATCTCTCTCCCCCTCCCTCCCCCTCTCTCCCCCTCTCTCTTTGTATCTCTCTTCTTTTCTCTCCCAATACCTCCTCTCTCTAACCTCCTCTCTCTTTCTCTCAACTATCTCTCTTTATCTTTCTCTCCATCTCACTCCCTCTATCTCCCTCTTTCCCTCCTCCTCTCTCCATCTCACTCCCTTTTGCCTCTCTCTTGCTCTCTATCTCTTCCTCTCTCTAACTCTCTCACTTAAACTACCTCCCTCTTTCTCGCTCCCTTTTTCCCCTCTCCTTCACCCTCCCTCTCTTACACTCTCTCTCTTGCAATATATATCACTTCCTCTCTCCCTCTCTTCCCTATCTCTACCCTTCCGACTCTATCTTTTTCTCTCCCTCTCTTCCTCTTTCTATCCTACCCTATTTCCATCTATCTCTCTCCTCTCTCCTTCACTCTTTTCCTCTTTCTATCCTAGCTTATTTCCATCTCTCTCTCTCTCTCACCCTCATTATTTCTCTCCTTCTCTCCCTTCATATTTTTCTCTTCCTCTCTTGCTCTAATTCTCTCCCTTTCTCTCACACTTTCCCCCTCTCTCTCATTCCCCCTCTTTCTCCCTCTCTCTAGATATCTTCTTCACTCTCTCCCCATCTTGCTTGATCCTTCTCACTCCCTCGCTCTCCTCTCCCTCACTCTCTTTCCAATCTCTCTCCCTCTCTCGCTCCCTCACACTCCTCCCTTTGCTCCTTCACTAATTCTCTCTTCCTCTCTCTTCCTCTCACTCTTTATCTTTTCCTCTCTTATTCTCTCTATCTTTCCTACCTCTCCCTATTTCTCTCCATCCCTCTCTCTATCTCTCTCCATCCCTCTCTATCTATCTCTCTCCCTCTCTCTTATACTCTATTTCTCTCTCCCACTCACTTTCTTACTTCCTCCTTCCCAATCTCTCTCTATCTCTCTCCCTCACTCTTTTCTTCCTTCTCTCTCTCTTCCTATCTCTATCCCTCTCTCAATCTCCCTTTCCATCTCTTCTCACTCTTATTCTTCCTCCTCTCACTCTCCCTCTCTTCCTCCCTTTCCCTCTTCTTTCCTTCTCTGTCCATCTATGTCCCTCACTCTCACTCTATCTTCTTCTCTCTATCTCTCTCCCTCTCCCTTTCTATCACTCTCTATCCCTTTCTCTTTCCCTTTCTCTTATGCTCTCTCTCTCTCCTCCTCTCTTTTTCTATCCCTCTCTCCCTCTCTATCACTCTCTCTCCTCTTTTTCTCTCCTCTCTCTCTTTCCTTTTTCTCTCTCTCCCTCACTCTCTCTTCTAATATATCTCCCTATCTCTCCCTTTTTCTCCTTATCCATCTCTTTCCCTCACTTTCTCATGCTCTCTCTCTCATTCTCCCCCTCTCCTTCTCTCCCTCTCTTCCCCATCTCTCCCTCTCTCATCTCATCTCTCCCTTTCTCTCTCTCATTGCCCCTCATTCTCCCTCTCTCTTAATCTTTTCTTCACACTCTCTCTCTCTTTCTAGATCCTTCTCCCTCCCTCTCTCTCCTCTCCCTCACTCTTTCTTCCTAATCTCTCTCTTCTCACCCTTCTCTCCTTCTCTCCCTCCTTCACACCCCTTCCCTCTCACTCCTTCTCTAACTCTCTTTCCCTCTTTCTTTCTCTCACCCTCTTTATCTCTTCCTCTCTTATTCTCTCTATTTTTCCCTTGCTCTCCCTCTTCCTCTTAATCTCTCTCAATCTTTGTCCCTCTCTCCCTCTCTCCGATACTCTCTTTCTTTCTCCCTCTCACTTTCTTACTTCCTCCCTCTCTATGTCTCTCTATCACTCTCCCATACTCTCTCCCCCTTATTTTCCCTATCTCTATCCCTCTCTCACTCTCCCTCCCCATCTATTCTCACTCTCATTCTTCCCCCTCTCACTCTCCCTCTTTCTCTCCCTCTCCCTCTCTATCACTTTCTATCCCTATCTCTCTTCCTTTCTCTTATGCTCTCTCTCCCTCTCTTTTTCTATCCCTCTCTCTCCATCTTTTCTCATTCCTTTCTTTCTCTCTCTCTCTCTTTCTTTCTCTCCCCCTCACTCTCTCTCCTAATATATATCCCTATCTCTCCCTTTTTCTCCCCGTCCCTCTCTTTCCCTCACTTTCTCATGCTCTATCTCTCATTCTTCCCCTCTCCTTTTTGAGGAAAATCATGAGTCAAAAGTCATTGTTTAATTTCCAAAGAGTTGGCTATCATTCATTTAATTCTCTACATTTTTCTCGGCTTGTTTAATGCTTTTGCTATGTCCTTAGAATGTTAAATTCTCTATGTAATTTCCTATGTATAGCTTATATATAAAGTCGTGTCTAGCCCTTTCAAATTCATAAAAAATAAAAGAAATCTAACTCTTCTCTTAAAAAATACAAGCAAGCACTCTATTACCTAAAAACTCTAATAATTCTACTTCTATCTCGATTTCCCAACAAATTTGGTATCGAGCCATGTCAATCAGCAATTCCTCCTTTGCTAGAACCATGTTCAATTATTCCCAAAGCCAAGTATCCATTTTTGAAGGAGAAAACTATAGGTATTGGGTTGATCGGATGCATTTCTTCTTCATTGCATGAGACTTGTGGGAGATTGTTGAAGAAGGGTATGATGATTCTCCATCAGCAAGTGATGATTCATCCTCTATGAGCAAAAGTACAGAGACCTCATCTCGGGTTTCTATTCGAATAAAGAAAAGATCAAGAACAATGTCCTTGTCTTGAGTTACCTCCATTAAGGAATCAGCAAGACAATCTATCCACACATTTTTGGCATTAGTAAAGCTAAAGATGCATGGTAAACTACGAATAAATAATTTCATGGGAATAATAAAGTTTTTTCTATTATAATTTAGTCACTTTGGAAGAACTTTGATTGCTTGACAATGAAAGAATCGAAAGCATCAAAGAATTTTTCTCTAGGGTTACTAAAATTGTAAATCAAATCAGACCTTATGGAGAAGATTCTCGAAGTCCGCCACCAAAATTTGATCATGCGATTGTAGCAATTGAAGAATCAAAAGGTCTCTCAATTCCGAGCATGTTTGACCTCCGTGGTTCCTTAGAATCATATGAGGAAAGAATGAAGAGATCCTCGAGTCGATCCTTGGAGTAGGCCTTTCAATCAAAGGTCATTTTGGGATGGAAAATTCAAGAGAAGAGGGAAACTTCTAGCATCAAGAGTAGTTTCAAAAGAGTTGAAATAACCCGCTCGAAGGCGTGGAAGAGACCGAGGTAGAGGCGTAAATACTCAACTTCAAAGAACAAGCAATCAAGGACGGAATTGCATCATATGTAAGAAGTCCAATCACACTTCGATTGAATGCTATCGAAGGTGTAAAAGGTGTCGGATTCCAAATCATTCGGATCGAGACTACCGGCACAAAAAGAATGAAAGTTTAGAAGCTAATTTCACCAAAAAGAATGATGAAGAACAAGTGTTTTTAACTTGTCTCGGTGTTGAAAGCGAAAGGACTAGGTTTGGTACCTTGACAAGTGATTACAACAACCATATGATAAATCACCATGAGTTATTTGTTAATATTGATGAAAATTTCTCAAATTCTATCATTCTTGGTGATGGAAAATCTGAAAGAGTTGAAGGAAAAGGAGTAATTGCATTTCAATCCAAATTCGGTCGGAAAAATTTCATTCATGATGTTCTTTACATCCCAACTCTTGCTCACAATCTCTTAAGTGATGGACAGTTGATTCGGAAAGGATATTGGGTGATCTTTGAAGAAAATAAGTGCGGGGTTATAAACAAGAAGAACCGATTGATGGCTAAGGTTGAGATGACTCGCAACAAAGTTTTTCCACTCTCTCCATCAACTATGCAAGTCCAAGTAGCCTTAAAGGGTGAAATTTCAAATGAATCTCAACTATGGCATCTCGGATATGGCCATTTAAATCATAAGGACTGCAGCCTACTTAAGCAAAAGGATATAGTTCGTGGTCTTCCCCAAATAAATCAAATAGAAGGAGTTTGTGAAGGTCGTGTCTATGGGAAGATGCACCATCTTCCTTTGTCGAAGACTTCTTGGAGAGCCAAAGCTCCTTTGGAGCTTGTTCATGCGGATATATTTAGTCCTATAAGAATTCCATCACTTGGGAATATAAGGTACTTCATCTTTTTTGTTGATGATTACACTAGAATGGTGTGGTTGTATTTTATTCAACAAAAATCGGATGCCCTCTCAAAATTTCTAGAATTCAAAGCCCTTGTTGAAAGAAAAAGTAGGTCGAAAATAAAGAGCTTAAGAACCGATCATGGAAGTGAATTCATCTATCAACCATTCATGGATTATTGCAAGAAACAAGGCAATTAACCGTGAGTAGAAACCCTCGACGAAATGAAGTTGTTGAAAGAAAGAACGGAACCATTGTTGAGATGGCTTGGAGCATGCTAAAAGGTAAGGAGCTTCCTAATTCTCTTTAGGTCGAAGTCGTACATACTAATGTTTATATCTTAAACAGTGTCTCTAACAAAATAAGTAAGGAATAGAACTCCCTATGAAGCTTGGAGTGGGAGAAAGCCGGAAGTTAGCTATCTAAAAGTGTTTACTTGTCCAACCTACTCACTCACGAAGGCTCCAAGTAAAGATAAGTTCGATCGAAGGGAGGGAAGCTTCGTTCATTGGGTACAATGATGAATCTAAGGGCTACGAGTTGCTAAATCCCGTTAATGACAAGCCGACGATGGCAAGAGATGTCATCTTTGGTGAAAGAGCAAGTATGGTAGTGGAATTCCAGCAGACCAAAATTCATCAAATATTCAAGATTTTGCTCTAATTAAAGCATCAAGTACCGATCGGCTATTAAAACTCAAAATCTAGCAACTTTAGAAGGTAGACCTATAGCTCGCAGCTCAAGTTCGGGATCCGAGAGTCTAGATAATGAAGGGACTTTATCTTCTTCACCTATTCTAAGAAGATTTGAAAGAGTTAGAAGACCGCCAGAGAGGTATGGGGATTTTAGAAGCTATTTCTCTAATGAAAATACGGATTTTGCTCTTTTCTCTTGTGAGCCATAGACTTTTGAAGAAGTCGTAAAGGATGAAAAATGGCAAAAGGCCATGGATGAAGAATTGAACATGATTGATAAAAACAATACTTGGAATCTTATAGATCCTCCCAAAGACAAAGACATTATTGGTCTTAAATGGGTTTACAAGACCAAGTACAATGAAGATGGTTCCATTCAAAAGCACAAGGCAAGGTTAGTGGTCGAAGGCTATTCCCAATAGCATGGAGTAGATTTCGAGTAAGACGTTTACACCGGTTGCAAGAATTGAGACAATCGACTTGTTCTTGCAATTCGTCGCCTAATTAGAGTTGAATTTGTATCAAATGGATGTCAAATCAGCTTTCCTTAATGGAGAACCGAAAGAGGAAGTTTATGTGGAGCGACCACGTGGATATGAAGTCAAAGGTAAATAACGAAGGTGTACCAACCGAATAAGGCATTGTATGGCCTCAAACAAGCTCCACAAACTTAGAATGGTAGGATTGATTCTTACTTTTAGAATTCGAGTTTTCATAAAAGTTCTCATGAACCAAGCACTTTATTTTATGAAGAATGAAGTTGATTTTTTCATAGTACTGCTTGTATGTTGATGATTTTATTTACTTTGGAAGCAATCATCATTTACTTGCTGATTTTAAGCACTCAATGATGAAGAAATTTGAGATGACGGACTTAGGAATCAAGAAGTACTTCCTTGGGATGCAAGGAAGAGGGGAAATTTTCATTTCCCAAGAAAAATATGCAGCTAACATCTTGAAGAAATTCTATATGAAGGATTGTAAGGCTGTAAGTACTCCTATGGCTTTAAATGAAAAATTGAACTCTAATGATGGAGCTAGGAAGTTTGATGAAAATCAATACGAGAGTCTAGTTGGATCTCTTATTTACTTGACTCATACTAGACCTGGATATCACTCAAGTTGTTAGTATGTTGTCAAGATTCATACACGACCCAAGTGTGCTTCATTATGCAGCAGGAAAAAGGATACTAATGTACCTAAAAGGCTCATTGCAACTTGGTTTAAAGTATGGCAAAGATTCCAAGTTTACTTTGACTCGGTTTTACCGATAGTGTCCGGGCTAGATCTACCGATGATAGAAGAAGCACATCGGCCTATATTTTCTATCTTGGAAATAGCACCATCTCATGGTGTTCTAGAAAGCAAAACACTATTGCTTTGTCATCTACAGTGGCTGAATATACTTCAGACAACGAAGCTACTTGTGAAGGAGTTTAGCTAAGGAAATTGCTCAATGATATAGGACTCGAAGTAGGAGGGTCCTACAACTATTTGTTGCAACAATATGTCAATAATTTCCCTAACAAAAAACCCAATTTTCATGCCGGATCAAAGCATATCGAACTCGGACATCATTTTATTTGTGACCTTGTGCGGAAATAAGAGATACAACTAGAGTTCATCGAGCACCAATGAACAACCAGCAGACATGCTCACAAAACCTATTACTACCGAGAAGTTTTTAATGTTCCGAGACATGTTGGGACTCACCGTTTTAGAGGGAATTTGTGAGGAAAACCATGAGTCAAAAGTCATTGTTTAATTTCTAAAGAGTTGGTTGTCATTCATTTAATTCTTTGTTATTTTTCTAGGCTTGTTTAATGTTCTTGCTAAGTCCCTAGAATGTTAAATTCTCTATGTTATTTCCTATGTATAGCTTCTATATAAAGCTATGTCTAGCCCTTTCAAATTCATAGAAAATAAAAGAAATCTAACTTTTCTCGTAAAAATTACAACAACAATCTATCACTTAAAAACTCTAATAATTCTAGCTCTATCTCGATTTCATAGCATCTTTCTCTCCCTTTCTCTCTCTCCCTCTCCCTCTTTCGCCCCCTCTCTCCCTCTTTTCGCTCCCTCTCTCCCTCTCTCTTCCTCTCCTAATATATCTTTCTATGTCTTCTTTTTTCCCATCTATTTCTCTCTTGTTCTCCCTCTCTCCCTCTCCCCTCTCCCTCTTTTTGCCCCCTCTCTCCCTCTTTCGCTCCCTCTCTCCCTCTCTCTTCCTCTCCTAATATATCTTTCTATCTCTTCTTTTTTCCCATCTATTTCTCTCTTGTTCTCCCTCTCTCCCTCTCCTTCTATCTTTATCTCCCTCCCTCCCTCTCCCCCTCATTCTTTCCCTCTCTCCCTTTCCCACTCTCTTCCTAAATATATCTCTTTGTCTCTCCCTCCATCTCACTCTCCCCCTTTCTCCTCTCTTTCTCTTTCTCTCTCTTTCGTTCTTCCTCCCTCCACCCCTCTCTCCTTCTCTCTCATCCTATCTCCCTCTCTCCCCTAATATATCTCTTTATCTCTCCCTCTTTCTTACTCTTCCTATTTCTCCCTCTCTATCTCTTACTCTCTCTCTTCCTCTCCCCCTCTCACTTTCTTTCTCCCCTCTCTCCCTTCTCTTCTTCTTCTCTCTTTCCCTTGCTCTGTCTTTTACCCTCTCTATTTGTCTCTATCTCCCTCTCGCTCTCTCTCTCTCTCCCTCTCCCTCTCGCTCTCTCTCTCTCCCTCTCCCTCTTCTCCCTCATTCTCTCCCTTTCCTCTCTTCTCCTTCTCTCGCTCTCCCCATCTCCCTCTCTTTATATATATTTTCCTCTTTATCTCCCTATTACTATCTTCCTCTGTTTCTCTCTCTCCCTCTCTTGCTTTGTGTGTATATATATATATTCCTCTTTCTTCCTCTCCCTATCTCTCTCCTATTCTTTCTCTCTCTCTCACTCATTCTCTCTCCCTCTTTCTATCATCTCCCTCCCCTTTTCTTTCTCCTTTAATATTTCTATCTACCTCTCTCTCTTTCACTCTCTCCCTCTCCCTCTCTCTCTTTCACTCTCTCCCTCTCCCTCTCTCTCCCCTTCTTTTCTCCCTCAATATCTCTTTCTCCCTTCCTCATTATCCATTCTCTTTCCTTAATTTCTCTCCCTCTCGCCCTCTCTATTTCTCTCCCTATCCCTCCCTCTCTCTACCCTCCCTCTCTATCCATCTCTCTCCCTCTCCTTCACTCTTCCTCTCTATCCTCCACTCTCTCCCTCACTCTTTCCCTCTCCTTATAGATAGAGACGGGGTAACGAAAGGAAGATGGAGGAAGAGAGGGAGGAACATAAGGAGATAGGGAATGAGCGATAGAGGGAGAGAGAGAAAGATAAAGGGAGGGAGAGATAGGGATATAGAGAGTGAGAGGGAGAGGGAGGGAGGGAAAAGGAGAGAGAAAGAAGGGAGAGGGAGAGAGCAAGAGAGGGGGAGGGAGAGAGCGAGAGAGAGAGAAAGAGGAAGAGGGAGAGAATGAAAGAGAGGGAGATGGTTATCGAGGGAGAGAGGAAGAGGGAGAGAGATAAAAAGATAGAGAGAGGGAGAGAGGAAGAGGGAGAGAGATAAAAAGATAGAGAGAGGGAGAGGGACCGAGAGGAGATGGAGGGTAAAGAGAATGAGAAGAAGTGAGAGAGAGAAGGAAAGGGAGAGGGAGAGGAAGAGAGGGAGGGAGTTAAGGAGAAAGGAAGGGAGAGGGAGAGGAAGAGAGGGAGGGAGGTAGGGAGAGGGAAAGTGGGAGCGAGATTAGGAGAGGGAGTGAGAGGGAGAGAGGGGGAAACAAATTGAGGGTCGGAGAGGTAGAGAGAGATTGAAGGAGGGAGGGGAAGGAGAGTAAGACAGAGGGAGGTAGGAAGGGGGAGAGAAAGTGAAAGAGGGTAAGAGGGAGAGAGAAATAAACATTGAAGGAGTGATGATGAGGGAGAGAGAAATAAGGACATAGGGATGGATGGATAAGGAGAGATAGAGAGGCAGATAGGGAGGGAGATAATGGGAGAGGGAGGAAGTGAAAGATAAGGAGAGAGAGGGAGGGAAAGAGAGGGAGAGATAAGGAGAGAGAGGGAGGGAAAGAGATGGAGAGACAAGGAGAGAGAGGGAGGGAATGAGAAGGAGAGAGAAGGAGGGAGGGATTCGGGGAGGATAGTGGAGGGAGGGGGAAGAGAGAGATAGAGGGGGAGAGGCAGGGAGAGAGAGGAGGAAGGAGAGAGGTAGAAAGAGGAAAGAGGGAACAAGGGAGAGAAAGGGACCGATGGAAAGAGGAAGAGAAGGAAGGAGGGTAAGAGGGAGAGAGATAGATGGATAGAGGGGGAAAAGAGAGAGAATAAGAGGGAGCAAGAGAGAGAGGGAGAAGGATGAAGAGAGAGATTAGGAGAGGGAGAGAGAGAGATTAGTAGAGGGATAAGGAGAGAGAGAGATAGGGGAAGCAAGGGGAGAGAGAGGGATAGAGATTGAGAAAGGGCGAGAAAGGGAGCGGGAGTAAGAGAGGGAGAGGGAGAGAAAAGGAGTAGAGTGAAAGACAAAGAGGGAGAGAAAGGGAGAGGAATAGAGAGGGAGAGTGAGAGTGAGAAAGTCAAAGGGAGAGAGAGGGAGAAAAGGAGGAAGAGGGAGGGAGAGGGAAAGGGTGAGAGATAGAGATAGAGAGAAGGAGAGAGAGGAAAAGAGGAAGAGATAGAGAGGGAGCGAGGAGAAGAAACGTGTGAGGGTGAGAGAGAGAGTCAAAGGGAGAGAGCTAGAATAGGAGTGATAGAGGGAGGTAGGGGGAGATAGCTAGGCGAAGAGAGGTAAAATGGTAAAAGAGAAAGATAGAGAGAAAAGGAAGGGGAGCGAGGAGAGAAAGACAGAGGGGGAATGGAGAGGGATGGAGACAAGGAGAGGGACATGAGGGAGAGGAAAAAGGATGAAAAGAGGAAGAGGGAGAGAGAGAGAGGGAGAAAGAGAGAGACAGAGAAAGGAAAGGAGAGAGGGAGAGTGGGAGAGATGGAGAGAGAGATAGTAAGGTAGACGAGAGAAAGGGAGAGAGAGAGATAGAAGGATGGAGACAGAGGAGAGAGAGGGAGATTGAAAAAGGGATGGAGAGAGAGGGAGAGAGGGAGAGAAAAATGAGAATAAAGGAGACTAAAAGAGAGGGAGAGAAAGGTAAGGAGAAAGAGAAATAGAGAGAGGTCGGGAGAGAGTGAGAGGGAGAGGGGGAGAGAGGGAGAGATAAAGGGAGGGAGAGAGAATGAGAAGGGGAAAGAGAGAGGATAGAAGCAGGAGAAGAGGGATAGAATGAGAGGGAGTGTGTGAGAGAGAGAGAGGGAGATAGAGACGAGAGGGAGAGGGAGAGAGAGAGGGTGCTAGAGTAAGAGCGGGGAGAGGGAGGAAGAGATGAAGGAAGAGAAGGAGAGAGTGAGAGAGAGGGAGAGGGAATTATAGGGAGGGAGAGCAAAAGAAAGGGAGAAGGTTAGAGAGAAAAGGAGAGACATAGGAGAGAGAAGGAGAGAGAGAAAGAAAAGGAGAGAGAGCGAGAGAGGGAGGGTAAGAGAGAAGAGGGGGATAGAAAGAGGGAGAGAGAGGAAGAGAAAAAGGAAAGGGAGGGAGAGAGGGGGAAGGGGAGAGAGAGTGGGAGAAAGGGAGAGGGAGAGAGAGAAAGAGAGAGAGAAAGGTAAAGAGAGGGAGAGACAAAGGGTAAGAGGGAGAGAGACAGGAAAAGTGGGACATAGAGAGAGAATGAGGGAGAGAATGAGAGAGGGAGGGATAAAGGGAGGGAGGAAGAGAGAGGAGGAGAGAGTTAGAGAGAGTGAGAAGAATTTAAGGATGGAAAGAGAGTGAGAGGGATAGAAAGATGGATAAAGAGTGAGAAGGAGAGCAAGAGAGAAAGAAGGGGAGAGAAAAAAGAAGAGGGACAGAGAGAGAGGGAGAGTGAGAGAGAAATGTCATGACAGAGAGAGACAAAAAGGAAGAGAGAAAGAGAGGAAAAGAGAGAGGTAGAGAGGGAGTGAGAGAGGGAGAAAGGTAAAAATAAAGAGATTAAGGGAGGGAAATGGAAAGAGAGAGAGATAGGAGAGAGAGGTAGGGAGAGGGAGGGATAAAGGGGAAAGAGAGAGAGGGTGAGTGAGAGAGAGAGAGGAAGGAGGGAGAGAGAAATAAAGGGAGGGGGAGAGAGGGGGAGAGAGATATAGACAGGTGTGAGATAGAGGGAGAGAGGCAGAGGAAAAGAGAGAAGGAGAGAGAGGGAGGGGGAGAGAATGAAGGGTAAGAGGGCAAGAGGGAGAGAAAGAGGAAGAGTGAGGGAGATAGAAAGAGAAAGAATGAGAGGGAGTCGTATGGAGAGAGAGGGAGAGGGAGAAAGGGAGAGAGAGTTATAGAAGGAGAGGGAGAAAGGGAGAGAGAGTTATAGAAGGAGAGGGAGATAGTAGTATGGAGAGAGAGGAAGGGAGTGGGAGAGGGAGAGGAAGAAAAAGGAAGAGGAAGAGGGAGACATAGGATGAGGGATAGGGAGGAAGATGGAGAGAGAGGGAGAGAATGAGAGTAAGAGAGAAAGAGGGGATAAATAAAGGGAGGGAGAGTGGGATAAAGAGTGGGAGAGATTAAGAGGGAGTTAGAGAGAAGATGAGTTAAAGAAAAGAGGAGAAAGAAAAGGAGAGAGAAAAAAGAGATGGATGGAGAGATGGGGGATAGATAAAGAGAGAATGGGATATAGGGAGAAAAATATGAAGAGAGTGGAAGAGAGGGTGAGTAGGAGGGAGAGAGAGGGAAAGAGAGGGAGAGATGGGAAGAGCAATGGAGAGGGAGAAAAGGAGAGAAAGGGACAAAAGAAGAGCAAGTGTAAATAAGAGAGGGAGAATGGGATTTATAGGGAGAGAGGGAGAGGGAGAGAGATAGAGGGAGAGAGGGAGTGAGATAGAGAGAGAGAATGAGGGAGGGAGAGAGGAAGAGAGAAAGAGAGGGAGAGAGGGAGAGAAAAAGGGAAAGAGAGGGAGAAAAAAGGAGAAGGTGATAGGGTTGATAGGAGGGAGGGAGGGAGGGAGAGGGATGGAAGAGGAGAAAGTAAGGGAAAGAGGGATGGAAGGTAGAGAGAGGGAGATAGAGATAAATAGTGGAGAGAGAGAATGAGAGTCTTAGGGGGAGAGAGAGAGTTAGTGGAGGGATAGATAGAGCGGAAGTGAGAGAGGGAGGGAGAGGGAGATAAAAAGATAGAGAAGGACATAATGATAGAGGGAAAGAGAGCAAGGAGAGAGAGAGGTAGGGAGAGGGAGAGGCGGAAGGAGAAGAGTGAGAGAGGGATAAAGAGGGAGAGAAGAGGGAGGGTGGGGAAAGAGAGAGGGAAGGAGAAAAGGAGAGAGACGGAAGGAGAGAAAGGAAGATGAAGAGAGATAGGGAAGGGAGAGTGAGAAAGAGTAGGAGAAAGGGAGAGAGAGAAGGAGAGTGTGAGGGAGAGAGATAGTGTGTGAGAGAGAGAGAGAGTCATGGGGAGAGAGATGTAGAGAGGGAGTGAGAGAGGGAGAGAGGGGGAGATAGAGAGATTAAGGGAGGGAAATGGAAAGAGAGAGATGAGGATAAAGGGAGAGAAAGGGAGAGAGGTGGAATAGAGAGAGGTAGGGAGAGGGAAAGGGAAATGGATAGGAAGTAGGAGGGAGAGGGGGAAAGGGATAGGGCGATTGAGAGAGAGGGAGATGGAGAGTGAGGAAGAAGGAAAGGGTGGGAGAGGGATACGGATAAAGATAAAGTGGGAGAGAGAAAGAGGAAATGATAGAGAGGGATAATGGGAGAGATGAAGAGAAAGAATATAGGAGAGAGCCAAAAAGAGAGAGGGAGGAGGACCAAAGAGGAAGGAGAGACAAAGAGAGAGGAGAGACAAAAGAGGGTGAGGGAGATAGTGAGAGAAGGAGGGAGAGAGAGGGAGAGGGAGTGAGAGAGAGAAAGGGAAAGAGAGGTAAGGAGAAACAAGGAAAGGGAGAAATCGAGAGATAGGTTGAGAGGAAGAGGGAGAGAGGGAGGGAGAGAAAGAAAGGTAAAGAGAGGTAAGGAGAAAAAAGAAAGGGAGAAAGGGTGAGATAGGTTGAAAGGAAGAGAGAGAGAGGGAGGGAGAGAAAGAAAGGGAAAGAGAGCTAAGGAGAAAAAGGGAAAGGGAGAAAGGGAGAGGTAGGTTGAAAGGAAAAGGGAGAGAGGGAGCAAGAGAGAGAAAGGGAAAGAGAGGTAAGGAGAAAGAGGGAAAGGGAGAAAGGGAGAGATAGGTTGAAAGGAAGAGGGAGAGAGGGAGGGAGAGAAAGAAAGGGAAAGAGAGGTAAGGAGAAAAAGGGAAAAGAGAAAGGGAGAGAGGGAGGGAGAGAGAGAAAGGGAAAGAGAGGTAAGAGAGAAAGAGGGAAAGGGAGAAAGGGAGAGATAGGTTAAAAGGAAGAGGGAACGAGGGAGGGAGAAAGGGAGGACTAGAAATGGAGAGGAAGGTAAAGGTTGAGAGGGAGAAAGAGAGAGAGAGGAAGGGAGTGAGGTAGGGAGAGAAAGACAGAGGAAGAGGGAGAGAAAGAGGGAAAGGGAGAGGGAGATAGAGGAAAAAGAAGAGGAAGGGAGATGGAGAGGGAGAGAGACAGAGAGGAAGGGAGAGAGATAGAGTGAAAAAGAGAGGGAAAGGGAGGGATTGAGGGAAGGAGATGTGAGAGAGACTGGGAGTGAGTTAAAGGAGTTAGAGAGAGGAAGAGTGGGAGACATAGACATACAATAAGAGAGAGGGAGAGAGATAAAGGGAGAGAAGGAGGGAGAGAGGAAGAAGGAAGGCAAAGAGAGAGGCATAGATGGAGAGAAAGAAGAAGAGAGAGGGAGGGAGGGAAGGAGTTTGAGGGAGAGTAAGAGAGAGTAAGGGGTAGGGAGAGAGGATGGGGGAGTGATGGAGAGGGAGAAAAGAAGTGAAATGGGTAAAGGGAGAGCACGATTGAAAGGAGAATAGGATATAGAGGAAGAGAGGGAGAAGGGAGAAGGGAAGGAGAGGGAGAGAGACGGAGTGAGATACGAGAGAGAGAGCAAAGGAGAGAGAAAGGGAGTGGGAGAAAAGGGAGAGGTAGAGATAAAAAGGGGTACAGAGAGGGAGAGAAAGAAAAGAAGAGAGAATGGGGGAG
Organism: Dovyalis caffra; assembly: GCA_963924115.1. Taxonomy (NCBI): domain Eukaryota; kingdom Viridiplantae; phylum Streptophyta; class Magnoliopsida; order Malpighiales; family Salicaceae; genus Dovyalis; species Dovyalis caffra. The sequence continues at coordinate 129,787 of CAWUPB010000143.1, forward strand.
ACAGAGGGAGAAAGAGAAAGAGAAGGTGAAGGAGAGAGGGAGGGAAGAAGGAAGGGAGAAAGAGAGAGAGAGGGGAGGGATAAAGTGTGGGAGAGAAGGAGAGAGAACTAGGTAGAGAGAGAAAGAGAGTGGGAGAGGGAGAGTGAGAGAGGAGAGGGGGAGATGACAGAGAAAGAGAGATATGTGGAGACGGAAGGAGGGGGAGAGGGGAGAGAGAGGTAGAGTGAGAGAGAGAGATAGAGAGGAAAAGAGGTAGAGAGATTAAGAGTGTGAGGAACAGAGACTCAAAGAGAGAGAAAGAGATAGAGAAGAAGTCGGAAAGGGAGAGAGTGGGAGATAAAAAGATAGAGAGAGGATGGGAATGAAAGAGAGGGAGAGAGAGAGGTAAAGAGAGGGTGGGAGAGGAAGAAGGACGGATAATTGGAGAGGGAGAGATAGAGAGGGAGAGGGAGAGTAGGAGAGAAGGACAAGGAAGAATAGTGATAGGGAAGGAAAGAGAGGGGGAATGAGAGAGAGGGAGAAAGGGATAGGAGGGAGAGAGAAGGGGGAGAGGGGATGAAGAGAGGGAGAGGGATAGTGAGTGGGAGAGAAAAAGGGAGAGAGAGAGATAGGGAGAGGGAGTTAGAGAGAGGGAGATGGAGAGAGAGATAAGGAGAACGAGTATGGGAGAGTGGGATAAGGAGAAAGAGTATGGGAGAGAGTGGGGGAGAGAGGGAAAGAGTGAAGGGGATTGAGATAGAGATGGAGAGAGAAAGAAAGAGAGTAAGAAAGGAAGAGAGAGATAAAGGAAGAGAGAGAGGCAGAGAGAAGGAAGTACGGGGGTAAAAAGAGGGAATGAGGATGAGGGAGAGAGAGGGGAAGTAAAAGAGAGGAGGAGAAAGAGAGATAATGGGGAGAGAGAGAAAAAGAGATAGAAAAAGAGTGAGAGAGAGGAGAGTGAGGAAGAGGGAGAAAGATAGAGAGAGAAAGAGGAGGAGAGAGAAGAAGAGGAGGAGGGAAAGGGAGAGGAAGGGAGAGAGAATGAGCGATAGGGAGAGAAAAAGAGGGGGAGTGAAAGAGGGAGAGAAAGAAAGAGAGAGAGATCGAGGAGGATAAAGAGAGAGGGCGAGAGGGAATGAGAGAAAGAAGGATAGGGAGAGAGAGGGAGAGAGAGGGAGAGAGAGGGAGTAGGAGAGGGAAGGAGAGTTGTATATAAAGAGGGAGAGGAAGAGGGAGAGGGAATGAGAGATGGAGTAAAAGAAAGAGAGAGTGAAGGGAATAAAAGGGAGAAAGGAAGAGGGAAAGAGAAAAAAATGAGGGAGAGAGAGGAGAGAGGGGTGAGAGAGAGAGGAAGCGATTAAGAGGAAGAGAAAGGAAAAGAGGGGGAAGAGAGAATGAGAGATAGAGAAAGAGAGAGGGAGAGAATTAAGGGGGAGAGAGGGAGGGGGAGGGATAAAAATAAAGAGAGGGGGAGAGGGAGAGAGTGTTAGAGATGGTGAGAACACATGAGAGGGTTAGAGAAGAGAGAGGGAGAGACTATGGGAGAGTTAGAGAAAGAAGGAAGAAGAAAGGGAGAGGGATAAAGAGGGGGAGAGAAAGATAGAAAAGGGAGGGCGAAAGGGAGGGGTGAAAGAGGGAGAGAGAGTTATGTGTGAGTGAGGAAGATTGATATAAAGAAGAAGAAGGAAGAAGAGAGTGAGAAGAGGGAGATAGAGAAAGAGAAAGAGAAAGAGACAAGGGGAGATAGGAAGAGAATGGGAGAGAGCAAGACAGAGAGGGAAAAGGAGAGAGATAGGGAAAGGAGAGAGAGAGGGGCAGAGGGAGAGGAAAAGGGAGGGATAGGGAAAGGGTGAGAAAGAGGGGGATAGGGAGAGAGAGGGGGAGTGAGAGTGATGGTGCGTTGTATTACCAATAAATTAATAATTTATACTATCCCCATGGAACCTTAATCATAGTATTGTAATTAAGGCAACTAAGGGTCAAACCCACAAGGAAGGAGGCTTAATTGATCTTTTTTTTGGTTGAGTGTTTTTATTGTGTAAAAGATAGTTTTTTTTTTTTTTAGAATGCTTGAAAACATTTAAAGTAAATTAAAATAATAATGATAAAGAAAACCTTGGTTGAACTTGAGTGTCCCTTTTAATTTGGTCACTAATCATCAATTAAATAATTAACTTATCCTAAATATGAATATTCACCATAAGACAACAACATGTATGCTAACACTAGTGTTTCCTTATCTAGTTATTAATTGAATATATGACATCCAATTAATTTCCTACCTATTGAACCAATCATAAAGAAAAACATGAAGAAGCTTCACTTCATTTGATTTAATCACACAACTATGAACCAATCATGAAGAAAAACATAAAATACCCAATAGAGATATGTTTAGAAATAAAACCAGTGATCTCATAATGATTAACCAAAAGCTTCAACTTGATTTAAGAAAGAATGGAGTTTATTTAATAATACCCTAGATTTTCTATTTATAGCAAAAGGTAGGGTTAGGACACACTCCTAGCCGCCTATAAGTGTCACATGGATCTTAGCTAAGGCATATGGCTATGTGCCTTTTTCACTTCATCTCATGTCTTTTATTGCTTCATCCTATGTGAAAGCCTTCTACCCATGTAGAATTTGCCTTCAACCTCATTTCTTTTACTGCTTCATCCTATGTGAAAGCCTTCAACCCATGTAAAATTTTCCTTCAACCCATGTGAAAAGCCTTTTGCCCTTATTGATTTGCACTACATCCCATTTCTCTAAATACTTTGCTTGAATGGACTTGATACAAGTCAAATTAGGGTTTACATTCCTCATAAAAGTTGTAGCCCTACATCTTATCTTTTTAGAGAATGATGGCTTGCACTAATGGGATATCCATAACTCAAGTTATGATCTAAACACTAACATAGACTCTAGTTATCTACCTAACCATAGGATTCCACTTTGTAGCTAAATTCCTCTATGACACAAACCTATATTTTGATTCAAGTCCTTCATTAGATTTGTAGGTATGCCTCTTAGGTATTCTTCTTAGCCTTACATCAATTAGAGCTCTAAAAATCTCAATATGAATTAAACTCCATAACTAATTTACATTTTGACTAAAATTCGGATTAGTTTTCAAAACTAGAATATGAAATGTCATTTGAAGTCTCAAACGAGTCTTGGATTGTGACCCACTTTATCATTCTAAAAAATTGAGATGTAATCTGCAAAGTCTTTGAAGACCACTCCTTTAAAACCAACTCTAAGGCTTCGGGAACCCTATAAGAAGTCTAGAAGGTCTATGTTAATCATATTGGACATCCATAAAAATTTTTTCTTTGTTTCACATGGCTAGTGGCTAGTCCTTCTTGTATCACACACGAATATATGACTCTTCTAAACCTTTTTGGTGACTTCCTCTTCCTTTCTTTGGTTTTAGGCTTTCTTGCTCCAATTCATTATTTTTTCCTACAAAACCCAAAATCGCCATCTTGATCTTAATTATCCTAATATAATATAATAACACTAGAAATTTTAATGTAATAAAGTATAAAAATCATGCTAATTATGCCCTCATTAAAGAGAGGAAAGGGAGGGAGAGAGAGGAAGAGAGAGGGAGAAAAGGTGAGAGTGAGGGAGTGAAAGAGCAAGAGAGAGAAAGAGAGTGAGAGAGGGAGCGAGAGAGAAAGGGAGGGAGAGAAAAAAGACAGGGGGGAGAGAGAGAGAGGGAGGGAGGGACAAGGAGAGTGGGAGAAAAAGAAGGATGGAGAGAGGGAGAAAAGGAGGGAGAGAGAGGGAAAGGGGGAGAGAAAGGTAGAGGGAGAAGGAAGAGTTAAAATAAGAGAGAGAGAGTGGTAGGAGAGAGAATGAGGGAGAGAGAGAATGATAAAAGGTGATAGAGAGAGAAGGATAAAGAGTGAGGGAGAGGGTGAGGGAGAGAGAGAATAGGGAGAGAGTGAGAGGGAGAGTGAAAATGAGAGAGGGAGAGAAAGGGAGAGAGGGGAGAGGGAGATAAAAAGATAAAAAGAGAGAAAAGGGAGAGAGAGAGAGGGATAGAGAAAAGGAAGGAGAGAAGGAGAGGGGTGGTAAGAGGAGAGAGGAGGATAGGGAGAGAGAGGGTAAGAGGGAGAGAAAGGGGAAGAGAGAGATAAGAGAGGGAGTAGGGGAGAGAGAAGGAGAGGGAGTAGGGGGAGAGAGAAGGAGAGGGAGAGGGAGAAGGAAGGAGAGGGAGAGAGGGAAGAGAGAGAGAGGGAAATAGGAATATGGAGAGAGAGGGAGATAGAAAGAGATAAAAAAAGGTAGAAAGGGAGAGGTAGAGAGAGAGGGAGATAGGGAGAGGTAAGGAGGGAGAAGGAGAGAGAGGGAGAAGAAGATAGAAAGAAAAGAGAGGATGATAGTGAGAGGTATAAAGAGAGTAAAAGAAAGGAAAGAAACAACATGAGAGGGAGAGAGAAAAAGAGAAAGGGATAAAGAGGGAGAGAAGGAGAGAAAAAGATAGAGAGAGATAAAAAGGGAGGGAGAGAGAGAGAGAAAACTATAGATAGGGAAAAGAGATAGGGACAAAGGGAGAGTGAGAGGGGTAGAGAGATAGAGAGGGAGGAGAGAGAGTAGAGAGAAAGAGATATAAGGAGAAGGGAGAGAGAGAAGGAAAGACAAAGAGGGAGAGATAGAGAGATGGAGAGGGAGGGAGGGAAAAGAAAGAGGGTGAGGGAGATGGGGAGAGAGAGAGAAAGAGGGAGAGAAAAATAGAGAGATGAAGAAGGAGGGATAGAGAGGGAGAGATAAAGAGGGAGAGAGATAGAGAATGAGGGATAAAGAGGAAGAGAAAGAGGGAAAGAGAGGGAGAGAGAGAGTAGGGAGGGAGATGACGAAGGGAGAATGAGATAGAGGGGGAGCGAGAAAGGGAGAAGGAGGAGGAGAGAGAAAGAGAAACAAAGAGATAGAAAAAGAGGGAAAGAGGGGGAGAAAGAAAGATAGAGAGGGAGAGGGAGAGGAAAAGAGAGTTATAGGGAGAGGAACATAGAGACAGGAAGAGAAAGGGAGAGGAAAAGAGAGTTATAGGGAGAGGAACATAGAGACAGAAAGAGAAAGGGAGAGGAAGTGAGATAAAGATGGAGAGAAAAAGAGAGAGAGAAAGATAATGGGAGGGACAAGGAGAAGGAAGGTGAGAAAGGTAGGGAGGGAGGAAGATAGAGAGAGGGAGAGAAAAGAGGAAAGAGCGAGACGGATAGATAGAGGGAGAGGGCCAAATAATGGGAAAGAGAGGTATGGAGGAGGAGAGAGAGGGTGAGAGTATGAAAAAGAAAGAGAGGAAAGAGAGGGAGAAAGAGACGAAGGAGAGAGGAGTCCGAAAGGGGAAGAGAGATAGACATGGATAGAAAGAGAAGGAGTAAGAGAGTGAGAGGAGGAGAGAAAAAGAGAGAAAGGGAGAGATGGGAAAAGACAAAGAGAGGGAGAGAGAAAAATAGAAAGAGATGGAGAGAAAAGAGAGGGAGAGAGAGAGGAGAGAGTTAAAGAGGGAATAAGATTGGGAGAGAGCGAGGGAGAGGGAGAGTGAGGCAAAAAGGGAGAGGGAGAGGGGGGAAGGAGAGAGGGAGAAAGAGCAAGGAAGAGATGAAGGGAGAAAGAGAGGAGAGAGAGGGAAAGCAAGGGAGAAAGGGAAAAAGTGTGAGAGAGGGGGAGATCAAGAGCAAGAGAGAATGAGATGGAGAGACAAAGATAGAAAAGGGAGAGAGTGCAAGAGAAATAATGAGGGGAAGAGAGAGATCAAAATTAGGAAGGAAAGAGCAAGGTCGAAAGCGAAAGAGAGATAAGGCCAGAAAGAGGGAGAGGAAGAGCGAGAGGAAGAGAGAGTGAGAGTAGAGGGAGAGGAAAATTGAGAGTGAGAGGGAGAGAGGGATATATATATATATATATATATATATGAAGATAGAGAGGGAGACCGAGAGAGATAAAAAAAGAGAGAGAGAGAGAGGAATAGAGGGAGAATGAGAGGGAGAGGAATAGAGGGAGGAGGAGAGGGAGGGGAGAGAGATTAGAGGGGAGAGAGAGGTAGTGAGAGGGCAAGGGAGGATGGAGAGAGTTAGAGAAAGAGATGGAAAGGGAGAAAGAAACGAGTGGGAGAGAGAAGTAAAGGGAGAGGGTGAGAGAGAGGGAGAGATAGGGAGAGTAAGACGGGGAGAAATGGTGAGAGAGAAAAAGGAGAGAGATAAAGAGAGAAGGAGAAAGAAGGGGAGTTATAGAGAGAAGAAGAGAGGGAGAGAGAAGGAGAGGGAAATAGAGGGAAGGAGAGAGGAAGAGAGAGATGATAAGGGAGAGAGGGAGATATTATGAGAGAGAGGGAGAGAGAGTAGGGAGAGAGAAAGATTGGCGAAGGGATAGAGAAGGAAATAGGGATAGGAAGGGGTAGAGAGGGGGAGAAAGTGGAAGAGAGAGAGGGAGAAGGGGAGAGAGAAAGAGTGAGAGAGAGGGAGAAGGATAGAGTGGAAGGTAGAAAGGGGAGAGGGAGATATGGAGAGAGAGGAAGAGAGAGAGGTAGAAAGAAAGTGAGGAGGAGAGAGGGAGGGAGGGAGATAGAGGGAGATATAGAGAGAGAGAAATGGAGGAAAAGAGAGATAGAGAGAAAGAAGGAGAAGGGGTAAGAGAGTAGGAGTGGGAGGGAGAGTGAGAGTGATGAAGTAAGGGAAAATGGGAGAGACATAGAAAGATAGGAAGAGGAAGACGGGGAAAGAAGTACAGAGGAAGGGGAGAGAGGGAGAGAGAGAAAGTAGGGAAAGCGAGGGAGAGATAGATGGGAAGAGATGAAGAAAGGAGGAGAAAGTGGGAGAGAAAGGGAGAGGAAGAGGAAAGAGATGAAAAAGAGGAGGAAGATAGAGAGAGAGATGGGAGAGAGTGGGAGAGAGAGATAGAGGTAGAGATGGGGATAGACTAAGAGAGGGAGATAAAAATCAAGAAAAGAGAGAGAAATCAAGAAAAGAGAGAAAGTGGAAGTAGGAGAGAGGGAGTGAGTGGGAGAGGGATGGAGAGAAAAAAGGAGAGAGAGAGAGCGAAGAGAATGGGATGGAGAGAGATATGGTTAAGGGAGAGAGAGATAGGGAGAGGTAGAAAGAGAGAAAGAGAGGAGAGGAAGAAAGAGAGAGGCAGAGGGAGAGGGAGAGAGATAAAAATAATGAGAAAGAGAGGGAGAGGAGAGAGAGTGGGAGAGAGATAAAGAGTGAGAGTGAGAAAGGGATAGAGAGATAAAGAAAAGGAGAGGAAGAGAAAGTGAGAGAAAAAGAGGAAGAGAGGTAGAAAGATGGAGAGGAAGAGAGTGAGAGAGAGGATGGAGAGAGAAAGAGAGATAAAGAGAGAGGGAGAGAGGGGAAGAAAGATGGGAGAGTAGGAAGGAAGAGGGGGATAGGAAAAAGATGAAAGGAGAGATAGAGATAGAAAGAGAAACAAAAAGAGAGAGTGGGAGTAAGAAAGGGAGAGAAATGTAGAGAAAGAGAAAGAGGGAGCAGAGAGTGAGAGACTAGGAGCAAAAGGAAGAGAAATGGAAAGATAGAGGGAGGGTGAGAGGCATATAGAACAAAAGGTAGAGAAAGTGAGAGGGAGAGAGAGGGAAAGAGATAAAGAAGGAAAGATGGAGAGAGATAGGGAGAGAGTGATGGGGAGAGATAGGGAGAGGGAGAGAGAGAAGGAGAGGGAGGAAGAAAAAGGAGATGGACAGGGATAGGGGAGAGAAGGGAGAGAGAGGGTGAGGGTGATGAAAGGAAGACAAGGAAAGAGAGGGAGAAAAAGTTAGGAGTGACTAGGAGAGAAAAGGAGAGTGAGAGCAAGAGGGAGAGAGAGGGAGGAGAGAGAAGGAAAGAGAGAGAGGGAGGGAGGGTGAGAGTGTGAGGAAGAGAAGGAATAGAGAAGAGAAAGAAGGAGAGGGGAGAGAAAAGAGGGGGAGAAAGAGAGAAAATAGGAGGAAGAGAGAGGTAGAGAAATAAAGAGGGTGAGAGAGAGAGGGGGTGAAATAAAGAGGGTGAGAGAGAGAGAGAGGAGATGGAAATAGGGAAGGAGAGAAAATGGAGGAGAGAGTAAGAGATAGAGATAAAATGGGAGGGAGGGAGGGAGAGAGAGGATAGAAATAGGGTGTGATAGAGTGAGAGAGAGGGATATATATAGGAAGAGAGAGAGTGAGAGATAACGAGAGAGAAAAGAAGGTAGAGAGGAGGAGAGAGAATGATAGTGGGAAAAAAGAGGGACAGAGGGACACAAAAAGAGGGAGAGAGTGAGAGAAAAGAGAAGGAGGAGAGGGAGAGAAATAGAGAGGGCAACAGGGAGATAGAGAGATGGAAATAGGCAATGAGAGAGAAAGAAAGATATTGAGATAAAGTGGGGGAGAGAAAGAGGTAAATGGTGAGAGAGAAGGAGATATATATACATACATATATATAGAAAGAGAGTATGAGGGAAAGAGATAGAGAAAGAGAGGGAGAGAGTGAGTGAGAAAGGGTGAGGGAGAGAGAGGAAAAAAGGGAGGGAGGGTGGGAGATATGGAGAGAGAGAGAGGTTAATTCTTATGCTTTCATATTGATAAATTTAGTAGAGTTAGATAAAATTCGTTATGATATATGATTGATCGAAAGATGTGAGACAAACACTAATGCATATCAATGGTATCATTAAACGTCCGAAGTCATGGCATTGTCAAGAATGGACATTGACGATATGTAGATAGACTTTTGAGTGGTATGCTCATGTTATATGATAGCTGGAGGAGATCTCACAACTATTGGCATGGTGATGCCAAAGCAAGCACTTAGGTATTTTGTGTTTGAGAACATATCACTAGACTTGACTCGCCATGAGAATCCATTTGGTTTAGTCTATGAAAATCTCACACGAGATGGGTACAAATGGTCCTTAGACTTGAAGTCATCATGGTTGTCTCATTAGAGGACTTATGCACTTTAAAACTATTTTTGATGGACCCATTAATGGGTTGCACATGGGCGATTCGTTAGGTTCTCTAGAAATCTAATGGAGGTAGGTGTATGAATAAGATAAGACATTCCTTGTATGCTAAAGGAGTTATCGCATTGCACTTTGATAAATGTCCGCTCGAGAAATCTATGGCCATAGTAGGAGTACACCAATAGAGCATAGTTGGTTTACTCTAAGAGCTAAAACATTTGGGAATCGAAGAAAACTTGTGTGATCATAATCGAACAAGAATTATAACCATGTTCGAGATGAAACTCTGATAAGTTGATATGATGATTGAATTGTATGATAATCATGCTTATGAAAGGTAATAATGGATTAATTAATCCTTCTAGAGAATTGGATAGTCATGATGCCTTGCTAGAGACCAATCTTGATTTATGTATCAAAAGCTAAAAGAGGAGTCTTTTGTTCTTGATACATTGGTAACATATCTAGGAGTCTATTGAGTCAATGCATAAGTTTAGGTATTCACATTATAAATAAGAAGCAAAGATATTAAAAAAGGTTTCTAATTATGAAAGTTTTCTATTTTGAAAAGAGTTTCCAAAATGAAAAGTTTTCTTAAATGAAAAGTTTCCTAAAATGAAAAGTTTTCTTAGTTAGGAAGTTTCATAAAATGAAAAGTTTCCTAGTTTAAAAATCTGTTTCATAATTTGAAATTTAGTTCCAATTTGGAAATAAATAATCTAAAATGAAAGTGAGTTCCTAATTTATGTCAAAGGATATTTTGAAAAATTATTTCCTAATATGGACTCGCCTAAACTAATCTAAGATTATTTATTTGGATTGTCCAAATAAATAAATTAGCTAAAATGGTCTTAGCCCATTAGGTTTAATTTAAATGCCCGAAGATATTTTGGTGGAAGGATAAACATCAACCTTAATGGATAAGGTGGAATGTTTTAAAGATAATGATTGAAAAGTCCATATGGAAAATAACTCCTCATCTTTGCGAGGATAAGGAAGCAACAACCTAGTGTCTTTTAGGGACTCATTACTACCCCTCTCATTGTCCTTAGAAGACTAGGAAACTCTCCTATAAATATTTAGGAGAGAGGGAGGTGCGACAAGACTTTCGCATTTTCAAGGATAGAGAGTTTCAACCAAAACAAAGAAAAAGGGGGAAAAAAATTCGACCGACCTTAAAATAAATATAGGGTAGACGAGAAAGAGGGAAATAATAGGAGAAAATAGTTTTCTCCAAAACCCTAGTAAGCCAAACTCTTTCCTTCTCTTTTAAGGTTGTCACAAAATTGCTCGGGATTGATATTTATACGAAACACTAAATCGAAAAGTGGAGCTAGCACCTTAAATATTTTTAATGCTTCTTAGTGGATATTTGGACTACGTGGATCATCGGTAGAGGCTAAACACTTAGATGAATTTTATAAAAAAGAATTTAGATATGTACTACAAGAGGTGATCCTCATTCATTGTGTTAAATTCATGCTTGTATGGTTAGTAGATTCAACGGTTTGATCTTGGGCCCTTAAATGGAGGAAAAAAAAATTTTCTCGCACCTCTATAGGATGCATGATCCTTTAATTGGTACTGGAGCCTCCATTGAATCTTTGATTGTATGATTGGTTAATTATAAGTAACTAAAAGAATTAGATATGCCTGATTATCAATCTTGTGTTTTGGTATTTTATATAAAAAAACTAAATTTTGTGTCAAAATTAGTAGGGGCACACGAGGCCGATGTTGGACATCGATGCTCGCATACGTGGCAACCCTACCGACCGTTGCACACTAAGCATGGAGCGAGCAGGCACATCGGCCTACTATGTTGCATGCTAGACTCACATGACATGAATTATATGCCAAGTTGCATATGCAAGGTACACACAATAGGTATTATATGCCAAGTTGCGTGTGTTAGGCTTGCGTGAACCAAGTAGCGGCCGATAGCGAGGCACTTTCATACCAAGCTAGTGGTTATGAGTAGACATGCACGAGCATGCAAACCTAAGGGTTTAGGCTTCGAAGTTCATGAACCCTCGAGGCCTAAAAGCCTATGGCCCAAAGTGGATCCAAGGCCTAAAAGGTTTTAAAAATTAAAATTTAGAAAAATTTTGATAAATTTATAAAATAAACAAAACCATAGATTTATAATTTTTTTATGAATGAAATTGTTTCATTAGTATGTCATGTATCAATGTGATTGAAGCATGAGTGAATGGTATAGATGAGTTGACCTAGTTTTATGAATGCATGCTTGTATTTTTTGGATAAATAAGACATGTGTGTCTAGGCTTCTCTACTAGTCTATTGTATTTCTCTTCTCATCTTACTCTCCTCAAATGTAACTTGAGGTTTCTTGTTTCAAATAAATAGTAAAAGTAGAAGATAGGAATTAGAATAAATATAAGGAGAAGATGCCATGGAATGAAGACATTTGTGAAGAATTTGTAATAATTTTTCACCTTAGAATTGACCCATAAATCTCCTCGTGGCTCGAGGGGGAAAATACTAGAAACCCATTATCATTCACTAGTCTTTGAGTCATGCATATGATGTATGAATGTGATAAGATCAATATCGGTATGCATGATAGGTATAATATGATTATCATTTTGTATGCATATTAGGATGAGACCAACCATATTAATGCCTTTAAATAAAATATTAAGTTAAATGCTTTCCAACAATATGAGTGGGAACTCTCTTGGTCGGTGTTGGCTTATTGAGATAACTCAAGGTCACTTCTTCCTCAAGAGAAACAAATCATGGGCTATGTAATGACCTTGAACATTGGATATAGCTAAATTAGTTGTTGGGTTTATCAAGATAAAGCAAGATCCAATAAACTTGTAAACAAGTATTGGTATTCATATAAGATGTGATAAGAAAAGTAGATATGATGCCAACAAAAATAGGAATTACATTAGATGTAATTAGGAAGGAGTTACCTACCAAATCCTTCATGTAAGGTGTATTATAATAACTCAAGGCTAATGCATATAAGAGGATAGGATCCTAACCCACTAAGAAAACAAATCAAAAAGTTTTCTTGAGTCCTATATTGAAGGTTATAAAACTTGAACAAAATAGTGGGAGCAAACATAGATTTTACTTCTTTAATTTATGCTTTCATTATATTCTATGCAATGTAATTAACCAAATCATATACTTTTGTGCCTTACCAGATTGCATAGTATGAATGACAACACATTGATACGATTGATTATTAATGAAAGTAATGGCTTTAATCGCATTAAACTGCCTTACTGATGAATAGTCCTACAACATAAGAAAATTCTCTATACGATAGGGAAAACTCTTCCAGATGAACCTTCTCTAGTTCAAGTTAAAGCTCATAAAGCATGGTTCAAACATAGACATGATGCAATTGTTGCTTAAAGCATTATGCTTTCCGATATGACATTGGAACATAGGCGCCAACATAGAAGCTCATAAGTTTTCAACATCATAGTTAAGCTCAATAGCTTATTTTAGGTGAATACTAGGCATGTGCGCTATGAGATAGTAAGGAAGTTCTTTAGGGCCAGAATGGATGAGGGATCCAACATTGAAAAGCATGTCAATGAAATGATAGGCTATATTGATAGATCGGCCAAACTTGAAGTAGGAATGGATGTTGAATTATCCATTGACCTAGTATTGTAATTGTTGCCCAAAGCTTTGGAAAATTCATCATGAACTTCAATATGATGACATGTAAAAGACTCTTGGAGAGTTATTGTTCATGCTAAGGGAAGCTCAACCTAAAATTAACAAGAAGAATGAAAGGTCTATACTTCTAGCCCATAAGGGAAATGGTGCAAGCAAAGGGAAAGAAAAACCCCAAGAAGAAGAAAAAGTCTTCAACCGCACCTACTAGACGAGTGAAAAAGGTCGAGGCTCAAAATAGCCCAAAGGATGCATTTTGCTTTCATTATAACAAGAAAGGGCATTAGAAGCACAATTGCAAGGAATACCTAGAGGGGTGTAAAAGAAGAGTTCTACCACCAGACTCGGTATTTATGTTATTAATTCTAATCCTTTTATCTCTAAATTCCACCTCATGTGTATATGATACTAAATATGGTGCTTACATTTTTGAAATATACGAAGCTTAGAAAAGGAAGGAAGATAGCTTCAAGGGAGAATATCTACATAACAATAATGGATCCAAAGTTGGACCATTAGATGTAGGTATTTATGAGCTAGCACTACTATGCAGGAATGTGCTAAGACTCAATCATTATTATTTTAGTAGAGACTAAAGATCTTATTTTCATTTCTTTTTTTTTGAATAAGTGCTTCAATTTTAAGAATAATGGCTATTTTTTAAGATGAGTTTTTATGAAAATATCTTGATAATGATTATATGTTTTAAAACATAACTCCCAAGTGTATAACATAAATGCTAGAAGACTCAAATGATCTAAATAAACATTAATTAGTAAGCAACATCAAACTTAGTCATATAAGTAAGAATCCCATATCCAACCTACTTATACAAAGGATATTTAGAATCATTTAATGATGTCTAAGGAAGCTTGTTTACTTGATAAAGAGACATGGATCCCTTTTTAGTTGAAAAGGAGAAACAATTACTACTTAACAAAGACCTTATATATAGAGATGTATACGGGCCTATGTTCACCTAAGTAAAGAGGAGAACACACTTGTTCCATAACCTTTAATGATAGTGGATCATGTTATGGTTATAAGATATAAGTCCAAATCATTTAAAACATTTAAAATTTTAGACTTGAAAAGTCAAGTGATGAACTAACAAAAGTATTAAAGCATCTCGATTAGATCAACGAAATGAATACATGCATGTTAAAAATTTTAGATCACCTACAAGAGAATGAGATTCTCTATAGGCATCACATGTAAAACATGATCAATCCATAATGAATCGAATTAATATCCTTTTTTTTTGATAAATACTCCTTACTCGTAACCTTTACAATGAATATGATTCAAATTAAATCTATTTAAATAGATCACATATGAGAAATATGAAAGTAAAGAAAATTAATTAATCTTTTCTTAAGAGTTAAGGCTATAAAGTGTATGTCAAAGGGTTTCACAAAGTCAAACTGAAGCCTAAAATCAATGAAGTGCTAAATTATAAGATATCCAAAGTAAGACAAGGATGTAAATAGCTTACCACTAGAACAAAGTGTTATTCCTTACTAAGCATACTATGTTCCTTGGGAAGGAATTTATGGATGCTAGAAATAGTAGGAGGAAATTTAAACTCAATAAGATTTGAATAGACTCATAAATTGACACTTTCAAGGAGTCCTAAAGTAGAAGGATTACAAAGTGTTGTAACTCTCTCACAAACAAAACACAAGAATTTATAGTACAAAAGAAAGTTATTAACAAGATAAAAGGATATAATCTTCTCGTCTTGATGCATAGTGATGTGGCCCTAAAAAGGATGACGAAGCTAATACTTTCGAAGTGGTAATATTAGACATTGATTCCTAGTGAATGAAAAGGATGTGTAGATTTGCAAAGAACTTAGGTCCATTAATAGATTTAAGCACGTCTCTATGAATAAAATTTAATGTTTTATGAAACAATCAAAGAGTTTGATTATTCATCAAAAACAAAGATAAACCTTATGTATATAAGAAGTTAGTGGGAGGCTAATAGTCATGGTTATTCGACATAAAATTACACCTCGATTTTAATATTATCATGTTGCAAACAAAAGGATTAAGGAATCTAGAAGAAATTTCCCAAGGATGATATAGGAGAGTAACCTACAATCTAAGAGTATAGATCTATAGAGATAGATCACTTAGAATGTAAGGAATCTCCAAGGTTGGTACAATGACAAGATAGTAAAAGGTTTAGTATGGACAAATCAAAAAACATTTTGTTCCAATGTCATATAGCTTGATAGTCGATAATAAAGGATCCATAGCCCACGTTATGGAACCAAGGTCTCATCAATGGTCCAAGCATGTACTATAATGCTACCACTTGATTATGGAGATAAAAGGTCACGGTACCATAACAATAGAAAAGGACCACACTAGGATAACATAGGTGATCCCTAAACTAAGCCTTTATCACACCTAAAACATGAAACCTCCACTCGATTATCAAGATTAATGAACATGGTTGGATGGCTCTAATGTAAGTGGGAGATTATTAGTGTAGATGCCCAAGATCTAACCATGTTTGGATGAGCTTGAGTTGATGTATCATTCATTTTATTAATAATAAAAAAGTCATGCTATTAATTCTTATGTTTTTATGTTTATAAATTTAGTAGTATTGGATAGAAGTCTTTATGATATGCATTTACAATAATGATTGATCGAAAGATGCGAGACAAACACTAATGCATATAAAATTGTATCAATAAACTTATCAAGTTATAGCATTGTCAAGAGTGGACATTGACGATATGCAGATAGACTTGTGAGTGTTATCCTCATGCTATACGATAACGAGTAGGAGATCTCACACCCATTGTGATGTCTAAGTGATTCGTGTTAGAGAACATATCACTAGACTTGACTCACCATGAGAACCCATTTAATTTTTGTATATGGGAATCTCATACGAGATGAGTAAAAATGGCCCTTAGACTTGAAATCATTATGGTTATCTTATAGGGGACTTATGCACTTTGACACTCATTTTGATGGACCAATTAATAGGTTGTATGTGCATAATTCGTTGTGTTCACTAGGAATGTAATGACGGTAGGTGTATGACTAAGATGGGATATGTCATTCCTTATATACTAAAGGAGTTATGACATTGCAGTTTGATAAATGTCTACTCTAGAAATCTATGGTCATAATAGGAGTAGACCAATAGAGCATAGTTGGTTTACTCTAAGAGCTAAGATATGTGGGAATTGAAGAAAACTTATATGATCATAATCAAACAAGACTTATAACCATGTTTGAGATCACACTACGATAAATTGACATGGGGATTAAATTGAATGGTAATCATGCTTGTAAAAGGTAATAATGGATTAATTAATCCTTCTAGAGAATTGGGTAGTCATGATGTCTTGCTAGAGGCTAATCTTGATTCATGTATCATGAGATAAAAGAGGAGTCTTTTGTTCTTGATCGGTAGCTAACATATCTAGGAGCCTATCGAGTCACACACATAAGTTAAAGTATTCACATTATAAATGAGAAGCAAAGATATTGGAAAAAACTTTCAATTATGAAAGTTTTGGAAAGAGTTTCAAAAATGGAAAGTTTCCTTAAATAGGAAATTTCAAAGAATTGAAAGTTTCTTTAATTAAGAAGTTTCCTAAAATGAAAAGTTTCCTACTTTAGAATCATTAGTTCCAAATTTGAAAATAAATAACCTAAAATGAAAACGAGTTTCCTAATCTATGTCAAGTGGTATTTTGAGAAATCGCTTCCTAATGTGGACTTGCCTAAAATAATCTAAGATTATTTATTTGGATTATCCAAATAAATTAATTGGGTTAAAATGATTTTGACCCATTAGGTTTAATTTAAAAGTCTTAAGATATTTTAGTGGGAGAATAAACATCAATCTTATTGGATAAGGTTGAATGTTTTGGAGATAATGATAAAAAAGTCCACATGCAAAATAACTCCTCATCGAGGATGAGGAAGCAACGAACCTAAAGTCCTTTAAGGACTCATTGCCACCCCTCTCATGGTCTTTAGAGGACTAGAAAACTCTTTGATAAATATATAGGAGAGAGGGAGTTGTGTCAATAATTTTGGATTTTTAAGAAGAGAAAGTTTTGACCAAAAGAAAAAAAAGGAGAAAAAGAAAATTCGACTAGCCCAAAAATATATGTAGGGCACACGGTAAGGAGAGAAATAATAGGAGAAAATAGTTTTCTCAAAAACCTTAGCAAGCCAACTCTTTCCTTCTCTTTTATCGTTATCGTAAAATTGCTCGGGATTGATTTCTATACAAAACACTAAATCAAAAAAGGTGAAGCTAGCACCCTATCGATTCCGAGTACTTCTTGGTTGATATATGGATCTGCTGGATCATCAATAGAGGCTGAACACTTGGATGACTTTTCTGAAAAGAATTTAGATTTTTGTCGTAAGAGGTAATCCTTGTTCGAGTGCTTTAAATTTATGCTCGTATGATTAATAGACTCAACGACTTGATCTTGGGCCTTTAGATGAAGAAATTTTTTTGTTTATTCCGAAACTCCATAGGAGGCATGATTCTTCATTTCCCTCCCTCTCCCTCTACATCTCTCTCCCTCTCTATCTCTTCCTCTCTCCCTTTATTTCTCTCTCTTTCTCCCCCTCTCTCCTTATATATCTCTTTTTTTCTCTCTCCCTATCTATCTTGCTCTTCCCATCTTCCTCTCTCTCTAAATATCTCTCCTTCCCTCTCTCTATAACTCCCTCTCTCTCTCTCTTTCTATCTCTCTCCCCTTCATTATTTTTTCTCTCTCTTACTTTCTCTATTTCTCTCCCTCTCTCTCCCTCTCTTGCTCTTACTCTCCCAATTTACCTCCTACCTCCCTCTCTTTCCCCCTTTCTCTCTCTTACTCTCTCCTAATCTCTTTCTCAATCTCTCCGTCACTCTCTCCCTGTCTCTCTCTCTCTCCCTCTTCTTTTTTTGTCTCTCCTTGTTTCCTCTCTCCCCCTCTTTTTTCTCTCTCCTCTTTCTCTCCATTTGTTTCTCTCTCCCTCTCCCTCTCCCTCTCTCTCCCTTCTTTTCTCCCTCTTTCTCCTTTTTTATTACTCTCCCTCTCTTTCTCTCTCTCTCTCTCCCTCCCTTTCCTTTGTTAGTGTTTTCCTTTAAGGCCAATCATAGTTTGATTGTACTAGCATACACTTATCATGTTATTATATGTGTATATATATGAGGCATTCTATTTATTATGTTTATTTATTCTAGCATTTTATTAAATAAACATGGTAAAGTCCCAATAATATTATTATTCTTAAATGTCCATATTTTAGTGTTTTATTATGGATATATTAAAGGGGCAATAATAAAGTGTTGAGACTGGTATGTGTAATGACCGATAACAATGTGTTATGGATATGGGATATCAAGTTGGCATATGGTTACATGTTAGCAAACATGTACTACACCGACCTACCATGAGATCACTAAATGGATTGCTATATTAGTGTCATAAGTTGATCTCATTGTGACTATCGTGTACGTGGTCCTTCGACTCTAAGTCACCATAATTCCCTATGTAAATATTCATATATTTTCATACCATCAAGTGTCATTTGTAATAAGATGGACTATAAAGTTGGTTGTTGGATATACCATGAATCATGCAGAGGGATGTGAGTGATGTAGATAGGATTTATCCCTCCTATATAACTAGAGTGATGTCTATGGCCCCTTGATTGGGTGAGATTGTGAAATGCATGGCCAAGCTCAAATGAATCGATATGAGATATCGATCTCATTTTCTTGGAGTAGTCAACTCATGGATGAAGAAACACTAAGATTAAACTATATGAGGATGACATATTTCATTTCTCATGTTTAAATCTAGACATCTAGGACAAAGGCACTAGACTATAGGATAACATATGTCATGGACAAGGTTATGTTGAATCACTAACATTCTTATTACTTAGATAGTAGTGATGGATTGCTTGATGCCACTAAATATTTGTGATTCTAAATTATGATTTTAAGATCACTACTAATATAATAAGAACCTACAGAGTCACAAACAAAGAGTAACTTGAAATTGGAGTATGAACGAAGTATTAATTGGATTAGGATTCCTATTCTAGTTAAGATTCCCGGTAAGAATGGGATACATTTTGGATTATAGCATTTAATTGCACTAGTGGGTTGGTTCAATTAAAACATATAAAATGGGCTTAATAAACTCCAAGTCTAAGGCTATTGGATATTAATTTGTCAAAATAATCATCCCATATTTTTCTCTCTCCCTAAGGTTAGGAAATTAGTTGCCTAGTAGGACTATGGCTCACACACATTCTAGTTCTTATAAAATACAACCAGCACATATTATTTATTTATATAAATGTAACTATGTGATAGAAACCCTAGTAATTGAGAGACATAAAACTTAGTTGCCTTGAATGCAAGAGTAATCTAACCTTTAAACACCATAACTCATAGCTAGTACTTCGACTTGAGGTGACTCTCCATTCTAGAATTATTTTGCTTGGTTGAGATATTCATGTGGATATGGATAGAGGTGCAGTTCATAGATTTATGCTCATGATTTAGGCATCCCTCATGCAAGAGATATCATCTACGTTACAAGAGAGATGCAGTTCATATATTTATGCTCGTGATTCATGCATCCCTCACGCAAGATATGTGATATGTGCTATAAGAGGTAATGATCTTATCCGCTAACTTTGTTGTTTTCACATGAATCTTGTGGTGTTTTAAAGAAAAATTTTATATATGATATTGCTTTTGTTGCATCAATTCCTTTTATGTTTGAATCCCTACACCCCTCTTTCTCTCACCCTCTCTCTCCCTCCTCTTCCCTCTCCTTCTCTCTCACCCTCTCTCCCTACTTTCTCACCCTCTCTCCTTATCTCTCTCACTTTCCCCTCTCACTCACTATCTCTCTCTCCTTCTTCATGTATCCCCCTCTCCCTCCTCTCTCTTTTTCCCCCTCCCCGTCTCTCTTTCTCTCTCCCCATATCTCGCTCACTCTCTTTCCCTATCCCCCTTCTCTCTCTCCCCCTTATCTTTCTCTATCTCTCTATCCCTTTCACTCCCTCCCTCTCTCCCTCTCCCTTTCTTTATCTCTCCTTCTAACCTTCTCTCTCTTCCCTTTCTCTCCCCTTCTCTCTCGCCTTCCGCTCTCCCTACTTCTCTCCCTCACCCTCTCTTCCTCTCTTTATCTATTTTTCTCTCTTTTCCTCTTTATCCCCCTCTCTCCCTCTCCCTCCCTCCCTCACTCTCTCTCTCTCTCGCTCTCTCTCTCTCTCCCTCTCTTTCTTTCTCTCTATCTCCGTTTCACTCCCTATCTATCCTCTCTCTCTCCCCCTCTCTTTTTAGCTCTCTCTCCCTTTCTCCCTTACCCTCTCTCCCTCTCTCTATCCCCTCCTCTTTCCCTTTTCATATCTCTCTCCTTATCTCCCCTTTTTCTCTCTCCCTCTCTCTATCTTCCTCCTTCTCCCATATTATCTCTCTCTCCCTCTCTCTAGCTCTCTCTCCCTCTTTCTCTCTCCCACTTTCTCCTTATCTCTTGCTCTTTTTATCTCCCTCTCTCTTTTTACCTCTCTCTGCCCTTTTCTCCCTTTTTCTCTCTCTCCCTCTCTCCCTTCCTCTCCTTATCTCTACCACTTTGTCTCTCTCCCTCACCCTCTCTCTATCCTACTCTCTCCCCTTTCTTTCTACCTCTTTCCTCTCTCCCTCTCTCTCCTTTTTTCTTGTCCCTCTCTCCCTCTCCCTATCTATCTCCCTAGTCTCTTTCCCTATCCTTCTCTCCCCTCTCTCCCTCTTCCTCTCCCTCTCCCTCTACATCCCTCTTTCTCTCCCTCTCACTCTCTCTTCCTCTCTTTGGAATGATAATGAATCCTATATAGGTACGAAATAAAATAAAAGAACTTTCTCTATCTAAGACTCCTAAGATCAAGACATTGAATCAACTAATCATACATACATGAATTAAAAGAGTAAGTAAAATATTACCTCTTATAGCACGATTTAGCCTTTGAAGAAAATAGTCATTCACGTGTTTGACTTCTATCAATAATCTATACGGCTTAGACACCCATAAAGGAAGCTACAAAAATCATAAAGTGCTAGCTCTAATCTTTTGCATAGTTGATTTACTTTTTAAAGAAATAAGTTAGGGTTTATTTATGACAACTCGGGCTTTTAACTAAGGATACGGCAACTCGGTAATTTAGGGAGAGAAATGCTTTCTCACTTTTTGTTATCGTGCTCGTGTGTATTTTTTCTCCTTGTCACCACTCTCCCCTTTATTTATATAGAGGTTGGCATCTTTTTCCTCCATGGACAAGGACTTGTAACATGTATGGGCTTGTTTGATTTTATCTTTGTAAATCTTGAGCCTTATCCAAAATGACTCAAGTTTATCTTCTCATCAAAATATCTTGTAGGCTTTTTAAATTTAGCCTATTGGGCTAATTAATTACCAATTAATTTAGACTATTCAAATAAATTGAGTCGGATATTTTTTAGAAAGACCACATTAGGAAATAATTTCAAAAATATCCTCAAACCTAAATTAGGAAACTAATTTTCCTTTTAGGTAACTTACTTCTAAATTAGGAAACTGATTTCTAAAACAAAAAACTTTCCATTTTAGGAAACTTTAAAAGCTAGAAAGCTTTTCCACAATCTTCACTTCTCTTTTATTATATGAATATTTAAACTCATACGTATGACACAACAAGCTCCTATATATGTTAGTAATGTATCAAGAATAAACCTCTTTTATCTCTTGATTCAAAAATTAAGATTAGCATTTAGTAAGACAACATGACTACTCAATTCTCTTGGACGATTAATTAATGTGTAATTACCTTTCATGAGCATGATTACCATACAATCCCGATATCAATTTATCATAGTGTGTTCTCGAACTTGGTTTATAGTTTATTCGATGATGATCATATAGGTTTTCTTTAATTCCTAAATACCTTAGCTCTAGAGTAAACCAACTATGCTCTATTGTTATACTCCTATTATAGCCATAAATTCCTTCTCTCCCTCACACTCTCTCTCTCCCCTACCCTCCCTCCTTCTCTCTCCCCTTTTTCTCCCTCTCTCTAACACTCTTTCTTTTAATATATGTATTTTTGCTTTTCCTCCCTCCCCTCTCTCAACCTTTCTCCCCTCTCCTTCTCTCTCCCTCCCTTTCTCCCTATTTCTCTCCCTCCTCTCCCTTTCTCTCCCTCTCTCTCTCTTTCTCCCTCTTTCTCTCCCTTTCCCTCCATTTCTCTCTCCCTTTATCTTTCTCCCTCCCTTTACCTCTCTCTCCCTTTCTTTATCGCTTTCTCCTTTTCTCTTACTCTCTCTCTCCATCTCCTTCTCTCTCTCTCCTCTCTCTTACTCTATCTCCCACTCACTCACCCTCCCTCTCTCCTACTCTCTCTCATTCTCCCTCTCTCTTTCCCACTCTCTCTCCCTCCTCTCCCTCTCTATCTCCATCTTTCTCCCTCCCTCTATCTTCTTCCCTCTCTTTCCTTATACCCGTCTTTCTCCCTCTCTCTCTCCCTCTTTCTCATTTTCTTCATCTCTTATGATCTCCCTCCCTTTCTCTCTCTCCATATCCCTCTCTCTTCTCTCCCAATCTCTCTCCCTCTATCCCTTTCTCTCTCTCCATATCCCTCCTCTCCTCTCCCAATCTTGCTCCCTCTATCCCTTTCTCTCTCCCCTCCTTTGTCTTCCTCTCTCCCTCTCTTTTAATCTACCTCCCTTTCTCTCTCTCGTCTCAATTTCCCTTTCTCTCATACTTGTCCCTCTCTACCACTCTCTCCCTTTCTCTTTCTCTCTCCTTTCCTTATTGTCCCTCTCTTTACCTCTCCCTCTCCCTCCCTCTCCCTCTATCCCTCCCTCTCTCCCCCTCTCTTTCCCTTCCTCTCTCCCCTTCTCTCTCCTATCGCTGCTCCCTTGCTCTCCCTTAATCTCTCTCCCTCCCTCTTTATCCTTCTCTCTTTCCCTTTCTATCGCTCACCCTCTCTTCCTCCTTCTCCCTTTCTCCCCCATTACCTCTCTCTCATTCTTCTCTCCTCCCTCTCCTTCTCTCCATTTCTCCCTCTACCACCCCATCTTTCTCACTCCCTCTCTCGCTCTACTCCCTCCCTCTCTCGCCTACTCCCTCCCTACCTTGCTTGCTCTCTTTCCCCTTCCCTCTCCCTCTCTCTCCCTTCTACTACTTCTTACTCCTCTCCCTTTCTCCCTTACATACTCTTTCCCCCTCTCTCCCTCTCTCTCTCCATTTTCCTCCTTCTTGCTCCTCTCCCTCTCTCTCCCCCATTTCTTCTCCCTCTCCCTCCCTCTCTTTCCTTCTCTCTCCCTCTCTCCCTTTCCCTTAATCTATTTCATTATCTCTCCCTCTTTATCTCTCTCTCAGTCTCCTTCCCTCTCCCTATCCCTCTCTCACTCCCTCTCTCTCTCCCTCTCTCCCATTCTCTCTCCCTCTCTCTACCTTTTACTCCTTCTTGTTTCTCTCCCTCTCTCTCTCCCACTCTTTGTCCCTCTTCCTCCCTCTCTTTCCTTCTCTCTCCCTTTCCCTCACTCTATTTCCCTATCTCTCCCTATTTACCTCTCTCCCTATCTCTATCGCTCTCTCATTCCCTCTCTCCCTCGCTCTCCTTCTCTCTCTCCCCCTCTCCCTCTCTCTCCTTTCCTCTCCTTCTTTCTCCCTATCTCTTTCTCCTTTTTTCACTCTCTCTCCCCTACACTCCCTCTCCCTCCTTCTCTCCCTTCCTCTCTCTCTCTCCCTCTCTCACACTCATCCTTACCTCCCTCTCCCTCTCCCTCTCCCTCTCTCCTCTCTGCTCTCACTCTCTCTCGCTCTCTCCATCTCCCTTTCTCCCCCTTTCTCCATCTCTTCCCTCTATCTCTCTCCCCCTTTCTCCCCCTTTTTCTATCTCTTCCCTCTTTGTCTCATTCTCTATCTTTTTTCCATCTTTTCCATCTCTCTCTCTTCCTCTCTCTTTCTCCCTTTCTCCTACTCCCTCTTTCCTTTTCTCTCCATCTCTCCCCTTATCTCTGTCTCTCTCTTTCTCTCTATCTCCCTTTCCTTCTCTCTCTCTCTCTCTATCTTTTCCTCTCTCTTGAAGGATCATTCATCCTATAGAGATGGGGAATAAAAAATTTTACTCCACCCAAGGTTCCTAATATCATGCCGTTGAATCAACTAATCATACATTAACATGAATATAAATATCGATGTAACCTCTTATAGCATAGAAAGCAATCAAGTGGAGAGGGAACCGTGTAAGTGTTCAAACTCTATTGATAATTTGCATAGCTTAAACACCCACAAAGGAAGCCATATAATCTCAAAGTGCCAGCTCTAATCCTTACGTATAGTTAATTTTCTTTATAAAGAAATTACTTAGGGTTTTTGTGATAACTCATGTTTTTAGGAAAGGATACAACAACTCGGACTTTTTAGGAAGAGAAATGTTTTCTCTCTCTTTGTTTTCTTTTTTGTTATTATCGTGTGTGTGTGTGTGTCTATGGCTTAACCTTTAACCTTTTTTGCCTCTCTCCCTTTATTTATACAAGAGGCCATCCTTGTCCTCCAAGGATAAGGAGTTGCAAGATATGTGGGCTTGTTTATCTTATCCTTATAAACTCTAAGCCTTATCCAATAGGGCTCAAGTTTGTCACCCCACCAAATTATCTTAAAGGCTTTTTCAATTAATCCTATTGGCCTAAACTCTTTTGGCCTAATTAATTTGGACCATCCAAATAAATTGGGTCGGATATTTTTAGGAAACCCACATTAGAAGTAATTTTCCAAATTGCCATTAAACCTAAATTAGGAAAATAATTTTTTTTAGGTAATCGACTTCTAAATTAGGAAACTCATTTCTAAACTATGAAACGTTTTTCAAAATAGGAAACTTTCAAATCTAGAAATGTTTTCCAAAATATATGCTTCTCTTTTCTTGTGTGAATGCTTAAACTTATGCATGTGACTCAATAGACTCATAGATATGTTCGCAATGTATTAAGAATAAAGGACACCTCTTTTATCTCTTAAACATAAATCAAGACTGGCCTCGACAACACATTATGAATGCCCAATTCTCTAGAAGGATTAATTAATCAATAATTACCTTTCACGAGCATGGTCATTGTACAATTCATTCCTTATGTCAATTTTTCATAGTGTGATCTCGAGCATGGTTTAAATCTACTCAATTATGGTCAAACAAGTTTTCATTAATTGCCAATGTCTTAGCTCTAAAGTAAACCAATTGTGTTCTATTGGTATACTTCTACAGTAGCTATAGATTCCTTGAGTGGATATTATCGAAGTGTAATGTGATAACTCCTTTGGCATATAGGGAATAACATATCCTATCTTAATCATCCACCTATCCGTATTAAATTTCTAGTGCTCCTAATGAATTGATGACATATAACTTTTGATCGAGCCCATCAAAATGAGTGTAAAAGTACATAGATCCTCTAATAAGATAACCAAGATGACTTCAAGTTAACGGACTAATTGTAACCATCTCATATGACGTTTCCATAGGCTAAACAAAATAGGTTCTCATAGTGAGTCATGTCCGGTAATATGTTCTCTAACACTAATTGCCTAAGTGCTTGTTTTGGCATCACCATGCCAATATAAGTGAGATCTCCAACCGCTATCTTATAGAATAAGCATAGCACTCACAAGTCTTACTATCTATAGTCAATGTCCATTCTTGGTAATACTATGACTTGAAAATTTTAATGATATCATTTAAATGCATCAATGTTCATCTCACATCAATCAATGAATCGTTGATGTAATGCATATCATGTGAACTTGTATCTAATTCTATCAAAGTATAAGCTCCAAGAATTAATAAAAATACTTCTTTTACTAATATATATACACACACACACACACACACACACACAATAGTATAATAAATCAAATCATCCAAACAAGGTCATACACTAACACATCTTCTTCTCCCTCTCTCTCCCCCTCTCCTTCCCACCTCTCCCTCTCTCTCCCCCTCTTCCTCTCTCACTCCCTCTTCCTTCTCCCTTCCACTCTATCTCTCCCTCTCTCTTTCCCTCCCGATCCCTCTTCCTCTCCCACTCTCTCTCTCACTCCCTCTCCTTCCTTTTTCCTTTCTCTTCCTCTCCCTCTCTCATCTCCCCTTCTCATTGTCTCCCTATGTCTCTCCCTCTCCCTCTCCCTCTATTCCTATTCCTCTCTTCCTCTATCTTTTTTTCTCTCCCTCTCTCATTTACTCTCTTTCTCTTTCTCATAATCCCTTTTCCTCTCTCTCTTTGTCTCTCTCACCCTTTTTCTCTCTCTATATCCCTCTCTCTCCCTATCTCCATCTCCCTTTTCCTCTTTATCTCTCACACTCTCCTTCTCTCTTACTCCCTCTCCTTCTCTCCCACTCTCCCTCTCTATCTCTTTCCTTCTCCATTTCATTTCCCTCCCTCATTCCTCTTTACTCTCTAACCCTCATCTCCCTCTCCTATCATCTCTCGCCTCCTTTTTCTCTACCTTCTTCTCCCTCTCCTTCCTCCCTCTCTCCCTCTCTTTCTTCCTCCCTCTCTCCCTCTCCCTCTTCCTCTCTCTCACCCTTTCTACCCCCTCTCTCACCCTTTCTACCCCTCTCTCCCCTTCACTCTCCCTTTCTCCCTCTCTCTCCCTTCACTCTCCCTTTCTCCCTCTCTCTCCCCCTCTCCTCCCTCTTACCCTCTCTCTCGGAATCATTGTAAAGTCCTTAACCATATAAATATGAATACAAGAATATTCATATGTAAATACATTGAGCAAGGGTGTGATTTATCTACCATTTTAATGTTTTGGTTATTTTATGACGCTTGGTGTTTATATGAGGAATTAGGGGATGAATTTTCAAGCTAGCTAATTACCATGAATTTTCTCTAGTATATATATATGGAATCTATTATACAAGTAAGAAAGGTATGTTACAATGTGGGGAATTTTGTAAAATTTTTAGGAACGAAATTGTCGAATTATTGAGGAATGGTAAAATTTTTCTAGGAAAGAAATGGCATGTCCCTTAAATTAAACTAGCTTAAGGATTTAATTATCTTAATGACCATCTTTCGCAACTAAATAAACACGTAAGCACTTCATTTAATGTAATTGATGACAACTCATCACCCTTGACTTCCAAATTGCCACCTTGCCTACCAAAGTCTTCCTTTACTTTATACTTGGATAACTTAATTAAGGACATGTGGCATACTAAATAATGAAGGCAAATGCAGTATATATAGAAGGAAAAGATGAAACTTAGCCATTTGTTTTAGTGAAATCCGTAGCTCATCCAAAAGAAGAAAAAATGTCATTGAGAGGGAGAGAAACATGGAAAAGAAATAGAGAAAAAGAAAGGAAAGAAAGAAATGAGAAAAAGAAGGAAAAAGCTAGGGAAATCCTTAACAAACTTAAACTAAGTAAGTGAGTTTTTATCTATGCCATCTATTTGATTTTTAAATTTTAATTTATGCAATTGATTAAACTTTTGATTATGTTGTGTTGTGTTGTTGTGTTGGTATTGTGTTGGATGGCTTGGCATATAATTGTTGGTTGTTATGTAATATGTAAGGCATGGTCGATATGTTGCTTATTAAGTTTGGAAAGCCTTGTGCATGGCTATGTTTGTGTATTGATAGGTTTGATTGAAAGAGTTGGGGCTTCATCGAAACTTGGTCGACTAAACTAGGATTGATATGAACTAGGACAAAGTAAAATAGTAAGGAAGAAAAATTAAATTTTAGGGTCTTTCCTAAGGTGACTTTTGGCCAAAATTGGAAAGATGGAACCTTTTTAATACTTAAGGGCTTAATTTTTAATGGTGAACAAATTAGGTTTAATTAATCATTTTAAACAAATAAGGAAACTTCACATAAAATCAAAGAACATTTCTTGCAAAATTAAGAGACCCATTCAACCCAAACTTAGGAAAAAAGGGGTTTTGGGTTCCATTAAATTAATTTGATAAGTAATGGTTCAAATAGGTCCAAATAGGAATAAAATTGAAATTAGAAATGTAAGCTTGCCAAAGAAATCGAGATTTTTACTTAACAACTAAATTCAGCCTAAAAGTGTTAAAATTGAGCTAGAAACTAAAATTATACCTTACCATGTAAAAAATTGGTCCAAATGCTAATAACGATGCAATTCAAGTGTGGAATAATTTAACGACTTGATTTACTAAAGGAAACAAAAAGGGAAGTATTCACGTACATAATTAGATCCACGACTCAACCAATACTAATTGTCAATATTTAACTCTAATGAGGTGAACATTATGATAAAAGGTAAGAGAATACCCAAAGCCCTATGTGGGTTGGCCTTATGAAAATATATGTAATAGAATCCTGTATGGGTTGGATATGTTTAATACGTTAAATGTAACATCACATGTATTATGTGCATTATGGGATAGATTGGGAAATGCCAATTGATTGAGAATTGATTTATGTGATTAGGTTTGATAACCTAGCAAAAATAAATGGGTATTAGCGAGTCCAGATTGTGTGTGTGCTCTAATCCGTGTGATCGCACTATTGGGCGATGGATTCTCGCTAACCGTCGCTATAACGAGGGATAATTTCATTGTTAACGTTAGGTGATTCGATACTCACCAATAAAGTAGATTTGCAAATATCTAGGGCACCGGGAATTAAAATCTATGAGTATGGTGGAAAATTGAGAAAAGCATTACATATCATGTGAATCACACCACTTACTAAGCTTCGGCTCACTTTGTCGTTATTTCCATGTTATTACGGAAAAGGGTCAAAGTAGCAAGGATGTTATCGGCCCCTCCTAAAAAGGGCTCATGCGTCACACAAACGTAACAAAGTTTATTTTGATTATAATTTTGGGTTGGGGTATCGGTGGACATTTTAATGGTATTATAAATAATTTGTAATTTCTTTTACTATATTTGTTAATGTTATGTAATTATACTATACGCGTTTTATTATATAATGTGTCCCTAATGTATGAGCATGTACGAATTAGGGATTAAGTCAAGATTTCGTCATGTCGGCATGACACGTTCCTCACCTAGCCACTCCTTTTGGGTAATTAGCGAGTGGGCTGGGGAAAGTATGCCATAGGGTGGTATCGAGCTCTAGTTTTGTAAATAGGGTAGAAATCTAAGTGTCACATGAGCCCGAGGACCGATACGCTACTCAACGAGTAAGAATTTAATTATTCTTTTTGTTTGAATATGTATAATCATTATATGACTTCATGTTAGCACATAGACCTATCCTAGAAATATTGATGACTATTAGTATTATTGTTGTAAAGGCCATGGTTATTCCGTGTACTACACGCCACTAGGACACGCCGTTAGCAAGCCACCCTAATCGCATATTAGGTTGAGCTAAACGGCCTCATGATGGCCTCGAACCGGGGCATGGTGACCTATATTATTCGAGTATATGACCCGATACATTGAATAGTGTTCACCGATGCAACTTTTGACCGGTATCGCGATCCGGATTTCCTATGACTAACCTTACGATGGACTCTCCTATCGAGAGATTAACGAGTTATTAGATGAGGTTTGGAGGAGTCCGATCGATTTATATTCTTATCAAAACCCGATCCGAGCCTTCCTACTAGTATAGGTTAGGTGGACTCTTACCCGACTACTTGTATAATTGGGGTCCGCCTTTACCCCTCGCCCAAGAGATAGTACACATTACGTCGGTTGATGCAATCGGCCGGTGTAGAGTGGAGTACTCCTGTCTCGACCATGTTTAGTATATTGACCCGACCTAGTAGATGTGTTATTAGGAAAAAGCTATCGTGTGCCTTTTGGATGTAAATAGGAACACTTTTTGTTTTTAAATATAGCACAAAAACCTTTGGAAGGTAGATGCACTTGTAAGTGCCTATTTTGTATGAGATGTTTACCATATATATAAATATAATCTCGTACATACGTGGATGATTTCCATTATATGTTGATTTCGATACCAAAATTAACTTGAGCACAACATGCAATGTACAAAGTCAAAGTATGCCAAGAAAGGATCCAATACGAACACGAGCAACAAAAGTCATCTCAACCATGAAAGCTCAAAGGATGTATGGGGTACCTAGCGCATGTGGTGGATAATCGGGTGGAACAAAAGTCAAAACTAGGAGACATAAAGGTCGTACGGGAGTATTTAGATGTATTTTTAGAAATTTTAACCACATTACCATCGGAAAGGGAAATAGAATTTAAGATTGATCTAGAGTCGGGCACAACTTCGATTTCGAACACTCCTTATAGAATGGCCCTAGTTGAGTTGAAAGAGCTGAAGGTGTAGCTATAGGAATTACTAGATAAGGATTTATATGCCCTAGTTCCTCACCTTGGAGAGCCCTAGTATTGTTCATGAAAGAAAAGGATGCTAGTCCGTGACTATGCATCGATTATTGAGAATTGAATCGGATGAGGATTAAAAATAAATACTCACTATCTCGAATTAATGATCTATTCGATCAATTTCATGATGCAATAGCGTTCTCCAAGATAGACTCGCAATCGAGGTACCACTAGTCGAGGATAAGATCGAAGGATGTGAGGAAAACGTATGTCGGGATGAGATACGGCCACTATGAGTTCCTAGTAATGCCATTTGGGTTGACTAACATCTCAACTGTCTTTATGGACTTGATGAATTAAGTCTTTAAGGGATTCTTAGACAAATTTATCATTGTATTCATCGATGATATTCTAGTTTATTCTCAAAGTAAGGAGGAACATAGAGAGCATCTAAGAGCTATTTTACAAACATTAAAGGAGCAACGGTTATATGCCAAATTCAAGAAATGTGAATTTTGGCTAGAGTAGATAGCTTTTCTAGGTCACGTGGTGATGAAGGAATGTATAGTAGTGAATCCGAAGAAAATAGAGGGTATTCAAAACTGGCCTACTTTAAAGAACATGACGGAGGTACAAAGTTTCTTAAGTCTAGTTGGTTATTATTGAAGATTTGTGGAGGGCACAGGTAGCTCGGACCGAGCCCTCTTACTAACTTGGTGAAAAGGAGTGTTAAGTTCCAATGGGTGGATGCTTATGAGGAGAGCTTCGAAGAGCTAAAACAAAGGTTAATCACGGTCTTAGTGCTCACCATTTCATCCGAGGCTGAAAACTTCATGGTGTATAGTAACACTTCTAAAAACAAGCTAGGGGCGAGTGTTAATATAGAATGAGAAAGTAGTAGCCTATGTGTCACAACAATTAAAGGAATATCAATGGAATTATCCAACGTACGATTTGGAGTTAGCGAAAGTAGTCTTTGCCTCAAAAATTTGGAGACATTATTTATGCGGTGCAAAATGTGAGATATACACGAAGCATAAGAGTTTATGGTATATTTTCACATAGAAGGAGCTAAACATGAGGCAAAGAAGGTGGTTAAAGTTAGTGAAAGACTATGATTGCATAATCAACTACCACTCGAGAAAGGCCAATGTTGTTACCGATGCTTTAAGTAGAAAATCGATAGCAATGATGCAAGTGATCCAGTCGCCAATCGTGAGAGAGCTACAAAAGCTAGAACTGGAGATAATTTTGATAGGTCATGAGAGCATTTTATCCGCTTTATTAGTCCAATCGACTTTACAGAAATAATTCAAGTGGTGTAACAAACGACCAAAAAGCTGAATGAATGTAAGAAAAATATAAAAGCCGGGGAGGAATCCAATTTTGTTGTAGATGAAAAAGGTGCAATTAGATTTAAAGGGAGGTTGTACATTCCCTCGATGGAGGGTTTGAAGGAAGAAATACTAAAAGAAACGTTTGCAACTCCCTATTTGATACACCCAAGAAGCACGAAGATGTACCAAGACTTATGACAAAGTTATTGGTGGCTTGGAATGAAGAAAGACGTAGCTAATTTTATAGTAACGTGTCAAGTCCGACACGTAAAGTTGAAACACCAAAGACCCTCTAGAATGTTAAAACCATTGGTGATTCTAAGATGGAAGTAGGAGCATATAACTATGGATTTTGTCATGGATTGCTAAGATAAAAAAGATGATTGAATGCCATTTGATGATCGTGGATAAGTTGACCAAATCAACACACTTTCTTTCGATCCGAACCACCTATAATCCGAACCAAGTACGCCTAATTGTACCTTGAAAAAATTATAAGATTACATGGGATTTCTATCTCAATAGTGTTAGATTGAGATCCTAGATTCACCTTCGCATTTTGGAAGAGTCTACACAAAGTTATGGAAAAGAACTAAACTTCAAGCACAACTTATCATCCGTAAACTGACGTACAATCCAAACACGTGATTCAAATACTAGAAGATATGTTACGAGCATGCGTTCGGACTAGGTCGAAAAATGGGAGAAATATGTACGCTTTACTGAATTTTCATAGAACAATAGCTACATAGCTTCAATTAGGATGGCTCCTCGTGAAGCTTTCTATGGGTGATGATATAGATCTCTCATACATCGAGACCAAATAAGGGAAAGATAGTTGTCGGGATTGGAGTTGGTGTAACAAACTAGCCGAGTGGTAGATAAGATCCGCCAATGGATGAAAATAGCTTAAAGCATACAAAAAAGCTACGCTAATAAGAGGAGAAAGGATCCGGAGTTCATAATTGGTGACTATGTATTCTTAAAAGTTTTAGTGATGAAGGGCATACTACGATTTGGGAAAAAGGAAAAGTTAAGTCCGCAATACATAGGACCATTTGAAAGACTAGATCGAGTAGGCGATAAGGCTTATCACCTATTGCTACCGCCATCATTAGTAGGAGTACATAATATATTTCATGTATCCATGCTAAGGAAGAGAGAAGGAGAGCTAAGTCATATTTTGGAGACAAAGTCGCTAAATCTTACCCCGCATTTAACATATGAAGAAAGACCGATCCAGATTCTTGATAGGCGGGTCAAACAATTAAGGAATAAGGAGATTGGTCTAGTTAAATATTTTTGGGAAAACTCATAACCTCAAAGAGATGACTTGGGAACAAAAGGAAGAAATG
This sequence comes from Dovyalis caffra, assembly GCA_963924115.1. Taxonomy (NCBI): domain Eukaryota; kingdom Viridiplantae; phylum Streptophyta; class Magnoliopsida; order Malpighiales; family Salicaceae; genus Dovyalis; species Dovyalis caffra. Next base: position 162,388 of record CAWUPB010000143.1, read on the forward strand.
AGAGATAAATAGCCGAAATTATTTGAATGAGTCAATTTTGAGGATGAAATTCCTTTAAGGGGAGAGAAATGTAACCCCCATAAAGTCCTTAACCATATGAATATTCGTATGTAAATACATTGAGAAAGGGTGTGATTTATGTGCTATTTTAATGTTTTGGTGATTTTATGATGCTTGGTGTTTATGTGAGGAATTAGGGGATGGATTTTCAAGTAAGCTAGCTAATTACCATGGATTTTCTCTAGTATATATATATATGGAACCTATTATACAACTAAGAAAGGCATGTTACAATGTGGGGAATGTTGGAAAATTTTTAGGAAGGAAATTACCGAATTATTTGGGAGGAAATTGCCGAATTAATTCTTTAAGAGGAATGGCCGAATTTTTCTAGGAAAGAAATGGCATGTCCCTTAAACTAAACTAGGCTAAGGATTTAGTTAGCTTAATGACCATCTTTAGCAACTAACTAGACACCTAAGCACTTCATTTAATGTAATTGATGGCAACTCATCACCTTTGAATTCCAAATTGCCACCTTGCCTTCCAAAGTCTTCCTTTACTTTATACTCGCACAACTTAATTAAGGACATCTGGCATACTAAATAATGAAGGCAAATGGAATATATATATATATATATATATATAGGAAAAGATGAAACTTAGCCATTTGTTTTGGTGAAATCCGTAGCTCACCCAAAAGAAGAAAAAAACGTCATTGTGTTGGATGGTTGGCATATAATTATTAGTTGTTATGGAATATGTAAGGTATGGTTGATATGTTGCTTAATAAGTTTGGAAAGCCTTGTGCATGGCTATGTTTGTGTATTGATAGGTTTGATTGAAAGAATTAGGGCTTGATCGAAACGTGGTGGATGGGATTGATTTGAACTTGGACAAAGTAAAACAGGAAGCATGAAAAATTAAATTTTAGGGTTTTTCCTAAGGTGACCTTCGACCAAAATGGGAAAGATGGAACCTTTTTGATACTTAAGGGTTTAAATTTTAATGGTGAAGAAATTAGGTTTAATTAGTCATTTTGAACAAATAAAGAACATTTCTTGCAAAATTAAGAGACCCATTCGGCTCAAACTTAGGGAAAATGGGGTTTTGGCTTCCATTAAATTAATTTCATAAGTAATGGTCCAAATAGGTCCAAATAGGAATAAAATCTAAATTAGAAAGGTAAGCTTGCCCAAAGAAACCATGATTTTGACTTAAGAACTAATTTCGACCAAAAAGTGTTAAAATCGAGCTAGAAAGTAAAATTATACCTAACCATGTTGAAAATTGGTCCAAATGCTAACAACAATGTAATTCAAGTGTGAAAAAATTTAACGACTTGATTTAGTAAAAAAAAAAAAGAAGGAAGTATTCACGTACATAATTAGATCCACAACTTAACCAATACCAATTGTTGATATTTAACTCTAACGAGGTAAACATTATGATAAAGGGTAAGAGAATACCCGAAACCCCGTATGAGTTGGACCTATGAAAATATATGAAACCAAATCCTGTATGGGTTGGATATGTTTAATATGGTAGATGTAACATCATGTGCATCATGTCCATTGTGGGGCGAATTGAGAAATGTCGATTGATTGAGCATTAGTTTATGTGATTAGGTTTGATAACCTCATGAAAATAAATGGGTATTAGCGATCCAGCTATGTGCATGCTCTAATTCGTGTGATTACACTTGTTGGGCGTTGGATTCCCACTAACGAGTGGCTACTGATGAGGATAATTCTGTTGTTAGCATTAGGTGATTTGGTAATCACCAATAGAGTAGATTTGCTAATACCGAAGGTACCCGAATTAAAATCTATGAGTATGGTGGAAAAGTCAAAAAAGCATTGCATATCATGTGTATCACCCTACTTATCGAGCTTCGACTCACTTCGTTGTTTTTTCCATGTTATGACGGGAAAGGATCAAAGTAGCAAGATGTCTGTCGGTTCCTCCTAAAAAGAGCTCATGCATGACAAAAATGTAATGAAGTTTATTTTGGTTGTAATTTTGGGTTGGGGTGTCGGTGGACATTTAAATGGTATTATAAATAATTTATAATTTATTTCGCTATATTTGTTAATGTTATGTAATTGTACTATATGCTTTTCATTATATAATGCACATTTAATGTATGAGCATGTACGAATTAGATATTAAGTCGAGATTTGGTCATGTCGGCATGATGCGTTCCTCACTTGGCCACTCCTTTTTGGGTAATTAGTGAATGGGCCGGGGAGGGGTGCCACACTCCTCTCTTCCATCTCTCGCTCCCTCTCTCCCACTCTCATTCTCTCTCACTCTCTCCCTCTCCCTACCCCTTCTCTCTCCCTCTCTCCTTTCCTTTTCCTCTCCTTCCATCTCTTTTTCTCCCTCTCCCTCTCCCTCCCTCTCTTTCCCTCTCTATATCCTTCTCTCTCCTTCCCTCTCTTCTTTTCTTCCTCTCTATCTCTATCTCTCCCTCTCTCTTTCCCTCTCCACCTCTCTCTCCCTCTCTGCCTCTCTCTCACTCTCTCACTCTCTATCCATCTCACTATCTCTCCCTTTCCTTTCCTCTATCCATCTATTTCTCTCTCTCACTCTCACTCTCTCCCTCTTCTATCCATCTTCCTCTCTCTCTATCCATCTCCCACTCTTTCCCTCTCCTTCTCCCTCTCTCACTCCCTCTTTCCCTCCATCTCCTTCGCTCTCTTTCTATCTCCCTCGTTTCTCTCCTTCTTTCTCCTTTTCTCTCTCTTCTTCTCCTTTTTCTCTCTCACTCTCTCTCTCTCCCTCTCTCTATCTATCATGATGTCTCTCCCTCTCCCTATCCATCTAGCTCTCTCTTCCTCTCCCTCTCTATCGCTCTTCATCCCTCACTCTCCACCATTCCCTCTCTTTCTCCCACTTCCACTCCCTCTCTTCATCTCTCTCCCTCTATCTCCCTCACTTTATCTCCCTAAGTCTCTCTTCCCTCTCTCCCCCTTCTTTCTCCCTCTCGTCTCCCCCTCTCTTTCTCCCTCCCTCTCTCGCCTTCTTTTATTTTCTCTCTTTCTTCCTCTCTCTCCCTCTCCCCTCACTCTCTCCCTCTATCCCGCTCCTCACACTCTTCTTTTTTCTTTTTTTTCTCGACACCCTCTATTCCTTTCTCAATTTCTCCCTCTTTCTCTCTTTTTCCCTCTCCATCTCTATATCCCTCTCCTCTCGTCCCTCTCTCCATCCCTCTACCTCTCTCTCCCTCCCTCCCTCCCTCCCTCCCTCTTCTTCTCTCTCCCTCCCTCTCTTCCTCTCTTCTTTTGTCTCTCACTCTTCTATATCCTCCCTCTCTGTATCTCTCCATCTCTCTTTCTCTATCTTTATCCTCTCCTCCTCTCTCCTAATCTCTCCCACTATTTCCTTCTCTATCCATCATGCTCTCTCCCCCTCTCTCTCTCTATTGCTCTCTCTACTACTCCCTCTTGCCCTCTCTCTCCCTCTACATCTCTTTCCATATCACTTTCTCCTTCTCTTCCTCTCTCACCCCATTTCTTTGTCTCTATCTCTCCTTATGTCTCTCTCCCCTTCTCTCTACCTTTCACTTTCTCCCTCTCTCTTTATCTCCCTAACCTCTTCCTCTTCCTTCTCCCTCTCTCTCTCTTATTCTCTTATTCCTTAATCATCTCTTCATCTCTCCCTCTCTCTTCTTTTTTCTATTTCCCTTATCTCTTTCATCTCCCTTTCTTTATCTCTCCCTTCATCTCTTTCTTCCTTTCTCCTCTCCTCTCTCTCCCTCTCATCCCTTGATCTCTCCCTCTCTTTTTCCACTTCCTCTTCCTCTCTTTATCTCACCCTCTCTCTCACTTCCTCATTCTCTATATCTTTGCATCTTTCTCTCTCTCTCCATCCATTCCTCTCCCTCTCTCTCTTAGTCTCCCATTCTCACTCTCTTTCTCTCTCTTTCTTTCACTCTCTTTTTTGGCCTCTCTCACTCTCCTTCTATATCTCTCTCTCCCCCTCTCCCTCCCTCTCTCTCGCTCTCATCTCTCTCTCTCTCCTTCACTCTTTTCTTCTCTCCCTCTATCTCCCTCTCTACCTCTATCTCTTCCTCTCTAACTCTCCCTTTCTTTCCCTATATCTCTCTCACTCTCTCCCTTACCCTCTTCATCTCTTCCTCTCTCATTCTTTCTCCCTCTCCTCTCTCTCATTCTCTATCCCTCTTTCTCACTCACTCTCTCTCTCTCCCACCCCTTCTCACTCTCTCCCTCTCCCTCTCTTACCCTCTCCCTCTCTCTCCCAAACTCTTCCTATCTCTCGCCCCTTCCTCTTCCATTCCTTTTCACTCCATTCCTCTCCCATTCTCTACCTCTCCCTCCCTCTCCCTCTCTTTCTCTCTCTCACTCCCTCTCTTTCCCTCTCCCTCTCCTGCTCCATCTCCCACTCCCTCTCTCCTTTCCTCTCCCCTCCCTTACTACCTTCCTACCTCTCCCTCTCCTTATCCCTCCTTCCCTCTCCCCTTCATTTGCTCCTTTTTTCCCTCTCTTAATCTCCCTCTATCCCTCCCCTCTCTCTCCTATTTTTTCTCTATCTCTCCATCTTTATCTTTTATTCCCCGTCTCTCCCTTCCCTTCCCCTCTCAGCCTCTATCCTTCTCCATCTCTCTCTTGCTCTCTCTCTCCCTCTCTCCCTCTCTCTCTCTCCTCCGCATCTCTCTCCCCCTCTTTTTCTCACTCTTTCTCTCTTTCCCCCTCTCTCTACTATCCCTCTCTCGGTCTCTCTCACTATATCCCATTCTCTCTTTCCCTCTCACTCTCTCTCCCTCTCTCTCTCCCTCTCCCTTTCACCTCTTCTCCCCATCTCCCTTTCTCCTCTATCCCTCTCTCACTTTCTCTCTCCTTCTCTACCTCTCTCTCTCCCTATCCCACCCTCTCGCCTCTCTCACCTTCCTTCATTCTCCTTATCTATCCCCGATTCAGCTTCACTCCCTCTCTCTTTATCCGAAGGATCATGCATCCTATGAAGATGTACAATAAATAAAAATTTTTCTCCATCTAAGGCCCGAAGATCATGTCGTTAAATCTATTATCATACGAAAATGAATAATAAGCTAAAGTAAAGGATTATCTCGTATAGAGAAGATCTAAATTTGATTTCTTTGATTAGCCATCCAAATGTCTAGTCTCTATTGAGGATCCACGTAGCCCAAGTATCCACTAAGAAGCACTCAAAATTAATGGGGTGTTAACGCCACTTTTTCCGATTAAGTATTTCCTCTAGAAATCAACTGTTGAGCAACTTTGCGATAACCTTAAATGAGGAAAGAGTATTTCTTGCTAGGATTTAGGAGAAAACTATTTTCTTCTTATTTTCTCTCTTGGCCATGTGCTCTAACTTATTTTTGGAGGTTAGCCAAAATTTCTCCTTCTTCTTTTTCTTTTGGCTAAAATTCTCCCCTTTTCTTTTTGTTGGCCGAAATACTCTATTAAGTCATTAACTCCCTCCTTGACGCACCTCTCTTCCTATAAATAGGGGGAGAGTTTCCTTGTCCTCCAAGGACGAGGAGAGTCGCGGCTTTGAGTCCATAAAGGACTCTAAGTTGTTGCTTCCTTATCCTCCAAGGATGAGGAGTTATTTTATATGTGGACTAATTGATTATTATCTTTTAAAACATTCAACCTTATCTAATAATGTTAATGTTTACCTTTAAAACATTCATCCTTATCCAATAAGATTGATGTTTATTCTCCCACCAAAATTATCTTTAGTTTTTTAATTAAATCTAATGGGAAAAAGCTGTTTTAGCCTAATTAATTTATTTGGACTATCCAAATAAATATTCTTCGATTATTTTGGCGGGGACCATATTAGGAAACAATTTTCTAAAATACCCTTTAACCTAAATTAGGAAACTCATTTCCTTTTAGGTTATTTCTTTCTGTATTTGAAACTAACTTCCAAATTAGGAAATCAATTTCTAAAATAGGAAAATTTCCATTTTGGAAAATCTTTCCAAAATAGAAAACTTTTATAATTGGAAACTTTTTCCAACATCTTTGCTTCTCATTTGTAATGTGCATACTTAAACTTATGTATGTGACTCAATAGGCTCCTAGATACGTTGGTAATGTATCAAGAATAAAAGACTCATCTTTAATCTATTGATACAAAAATCAAGATTGGCTTTTAGCAAGGCATCATGACTATCCAATTCTATAGAAGGATTAGTTAATCCATTATTACCTTTCATGAGCACGGTTACCATATAATTCAGTCCTCATGTCAACTTATCACGAGCGTGATCTCGAACTTTGTTATTTGTCTTTTTCGATTATGGTCATATAAATTTTTTTCGATTTTCAAATGTCTTAGCTCTTAAAGTAGACCAATTATGCTCTATTGGTGTTCTCCTGCTATGGTCATAGATTTCTTTAGCAAACATTTATCGGAGTGTAATGTGATAACTCCTTTAGCATATAAGGAATGACATGTCTTATCTTATTCATACACCTATTCCTTTAGATTCCTAGTGCACCCAAGGAATTGCCCATATGCAACCCATTAATGGGTCCATCAAAATGAGTGTCAAAGTGCATAAGTCCTCCAATGAGATAACCATGATGACTTCAAGTCTAAGGACCATTTGTAACCATCTCGTATGAGATTCCTATAGACTAAAACCAAATGGGTTCTCATGACGAGTCAAGTCCAGTGACATGTTCTCTAACATAAATCACCCGAGCACTTTCTTTGGCTTCACCATGCCAATACGTGTGAGATCTCCTACTCGCTATCATATAGCATGAGCATAGTACTCACAAGTTTATCCATATTTGTTAATGTCCATTTTTTACAATTATACGACTTGGGATATTTAATGATTACATTTATGTGCATTAATGTTTGTCTCACATCTTTCAATCAATCACTATTGCAAAAGCATATCATAAGGATTTATATCTAATTCTATTAAACATGTAAACAAAAGAATTAACAAAATGAATTCTTTAATAGTATTAAAATAAATAATGCAATGATACATTAACTTAAGCCCATCCATTCATGGTTGGATCTAGGGCACCTACACTAACAATCTCCCACTTGCACTCGAGCTAACCGACTACATCCCTTAAACCCGATGATCTAGTCGGGGACTCATGTTTTTGCTGTGACAAAGGCTTAGTCAAGGGGTCTACTATGTTATCATCGGTGTGGACCTTTTCTATCCTTATATCGCCATGATCGATAATCTCTCTAATCAAATGGTAGTGTCGCAATACATGCTTGGACCTTTGATGAGACCTTATTTCCTTGGCTTATTCTATAGCTCCATTGTTGTCACGAGTATAATACTATTACATCAACAATGCTAGGAACCACTTATAGTCTAGACAAAAATTTATGAATCAAATAGCCTCCTTGGCTACTTCGCAGCTTGCAATATATTCAGCCTTGGTTGTTGACTAGCCATTGTTTCTTACTTGGAATTCTTCCAACTAATAGTGTCACCACATGATTGGAAAATGAATCCCGATCGTGATTTAAAGTCATCATGGTCGGATTGAAAACTAGCATTCGTGAACCCTTTCATAACTAATTCATCTCCTCCATAGACCAGGAAGGCATCCTTAGTTCTTCGTAAGTACTTAGAATGCTCTTTATGGCAATCTAGCATCTTTCATCCGGATCATCTTGATATCTACTACATATACTCAAAGTATATGAGACATCAAACCGTATACATAACATGGCATACATGATAGATCCAATGGCCGATGCATAGGGAATGCGATTCATCCTTTCCCTTTCATTTTGTGTGTTGGGACACTCGGCTTTGGCAATTTTTATGCCATGTGACATTGGAATAAGTCCTCTCTTGAATTCTTTCATACTAAACCTTTTTAGTATTTTATCAATGTATGTGCTTTGGGAGAGACTAACATTCTTCATGATCTATATCTATAGATCTTGATTCTTAAAATATATGTTGCCTCACCCATGTCTTTCATGAAGAAATTCTTGGATAGTGAATATTTTATACATTGCAACATGGTTGTATTATTGCCTATAAGTAGAATGTCATCTATATATAGTACAACAAATACAATTGAGCTCCCACTAACCTTTTTGTATACACAAGGTTCATCTTCATTTTCCGAAAAAATCAAACTCTTTAATTGTTTCATCAAAATGTTGATTTCAACTCCTAGATGCTTTCTTAAGTCAAAAAATGCAGCTTTGAAATTTGCAAATCTTATTTGTATGTCCTTTGGTGACAAAACCATCGGGATATGCCATGTACACATCCTCATTTAATTTTTCATTAAAGGAAGCAATTTTGACATTCATCTGCCATATCTCATAATCGTGATATGTAGCAATTGTGAGCATAATCCGAATGGATTTAACCACTTGCGATTGGTAAGAAATTTTCATCATAATCAACACCTTACGTTTGACGATATCCTTTAGCCACCAATCTAGCCTTATATGTATGTACATGTCCATCCATGTTGGTCTTTCTTTTAAAGAGCCATTTACACCCAATTGGCTTAACACCTTCAATAGGATCAACCAAAATCCATACTTGATTAGTGTATATGGATTCTATTTTGAATTTTATAGCCTCATGCCACTTTTCGAAGTCAATGTCTAACATTGCCTCTTTATAGGTATTAGGTTTGTCATCTCGTATGATAAACACATCTTCATGCATTGAAAATAAAAAACCATATCTTTCCGGCTCCCGACGAATCCTCTTAGACTTATGAAGTTCTTATGTATGGTTTATGGAGCAATTATAATGCTTTGTAACTTTTTTACTTGGGGTCCTCGAATGTAGTGTCAATTTGGGAGTCTTCTCGAATCTTATCGAGTTCAACTTTCCTCCCACTAGTCCTAGCATCTAAAATTCCTTCTCAAGGAATAAAGCATGCCTAGCGACAAACACTTTTTGTTCTTGTGGTTGGTAAAAGTAATATCCATTGTTTCTTTTGGATATCCCATAAATTTACACTTTATTGATTTAGGCTCAAGCTTGTCGCCATCTACACGTTTGACATATGCTTCAAAGTCTCAAATCTTAAGGAAAGATAAATCTACTTTCTTTCTTTTCCATATCTCATATGGAGTTTGATCAACGAGACTTTGTTCAAAATAAATGACACGGTAAGGAGCGCATATCCCTAAAATGATATTGGAATATTAGTTTGACTTATCATGGATTGGACCATGTCTAACGGTGTCTTATTTCTCCTTTCGGACACACCATTCATTTATGGTGTTCCAAGTGGCATCCATTGTGAGAGAATTCCATTCTTTTTTAAATGATCTAAAAATTCAATGCTTAAGCACTCTCCACCTTGATCCGATCAAAGTGCCTTAACGCTTTTGCTAGTTTGTTTCTCAACTTCAAACCTAAATTCCTTAAACTTTTCAAAGGCTTTAGATTTGTGTCACATGAGATACACATAACCAAAATGTGATCTATCAATGGTGAAGGTTATAAAATGATCATATCCTCCTCTAGCTATGGTGAACATGGGCCCACATACATCACTATGTATTAGGCCTAACAAATCAACAACTTTTTCTCCTTTTCCACTAAAAGGGGATTTTGTTATTTTTCCAAGCAAACAAGATTCGTAGACATCGGATTTTGTTATTTTACCAAGCAAACAAGAGTCGTAGACATCATAAGATTCATAATCAAATGATTCTAAATATCATTCTTATGTAGCTTGGATATGCAATTTTTGTTTATATGGCCAAGTCGATAATGCTAAAAATATGTTTTGTTTGGATAATTGGTTTTGAGTCTTTTTGCATTTATGTTATACACTCGGTGTGTCTATGTTTAAAATATATAAATCATCATTCACATCAGCACTTCCATATAAAACATCATCTTTATAAAAGGAACAACTTTTGTTCTTAAATAAAAACAAAAACCATCTTGGTCTAGACAAGAAATGGAAATGATATTCCTAGTTATATTAGGAATATAATAATAGTTTCTAAGTATAAGCACACGTCCATATGGTAGTGCTAACTTGTATGTGCCTACCGCTAATGGTGCAACTCTTGAACCATTACCCACGCGTAAGTCAACCTCACTAGAAGCAGCTTTTTCTAGCCTCTTTTAGTCCTCTTAAGTTTGTTCAAATATGTGCACCACATCTAGTATCAAATACCCAAGATGTTGGACTAGAAGTAGAAAAATTTACTTCAATAACATGAATACTTGAGATGCATTGTGAACTCTTCTCATGTATCCCTTCTGGTGCTCCTTATTGTCTATCGCATAGAGCATTTTTTCTATGTTGGAGGATATTCTTCTCTTTCATTTTATAGTCAAGGAAGTTTATATCATTTAAGGCATTCCTTCCATTAGTCATCGATCTCATAGATGTATTGTCGGTTATACTATGCAACAACCTTGACAAGATAAAAAAGCGTACGGTTTGGTTAATTAAATTGCATAGAACAAAGCATAAATTAGAGAAGTAAAATCTATGTTTACTCTCATTATTTTCTTCAAGTTCTATAACCTTTAATATATTACTCAAGAAAACTTTTCAATTTGTTTTCTTAGTGGGTTAGGATCCCATTCTCTAACATGTATTAGCCTTGAGTTATCTCAACAAGCCATACATGAAGGATTAGGTAGGTAACTCCTTACCAATTACATCTAATGTAATTCCTAATTCCATTGGTATGAAAACTCCTTGTCCTTGTCACATCTTATGTGAATACCAATCCTTGCATACAAGTTTATTGGACCTTAAGTTATTTCAACAAACCCCAATAACTCATTTAAGTTAGACTCAATGTTCGAGGTCATCGCATGGCCCATGATTTGTTTCCGTCGAGGAAGAAGTGACCTTGAGTTATCTCAACAAGCCAACAATGAATAAGAGAGTTCCCACCTCATAACGTTGGAAAGCATGTAACTTAATATTTTGTTTGAAGCTTTTAATAAGGTTGGTCCCATCCTAGCATGCATACTAAACAATAATCATATTATTCCTAATCATGCATACTAAACAATACTCATATTATTCCTAATCATGTATACTAACATTGATCTCATCACATTCATACATCTCATACCCGACTCAAGGATTGGTGAATGATAATGGATTTCTACTACTAGCCCCTCGAGCCACAAGGAGACTAGTGGGTCAATTCTTAGGTGAAAAATTATTACAAATTCTTCATGAATGTCTTCATTCCTTGGTGTCTCCTCCTTGTATCTATTCTATTTCCAATCTTCTAATTTTGCATTTATTCAAAATAAGAAACCTCGAGTTACATTTAAGAGGAGTGAGATGAGAAAAGAAATACGAGTAGAGTAATAGAGAAGGTAGGACACGCAGGTCCAATTTATCTAAAAAATACCAAGCATTCATAAAACTAGGTCAACTCATCCATACCATTCACGCATGCTTCAATCACATTGATACATGGCATACTAATGAAACAATTTCATTCATAAAGTGATTATAAATCTATAGTTTTGGTAATTTTATAAATTTATCAAAATTTCTTTAAATTTTAATTTTAAAACCTTTTTGGGCCTTGGGCCCACATTAGGCCCAAAGGCTTTTGGGCCTCCGGGGTTCATAGGTTTCAAAGCCTAAACCCTTGAGTTTGTGTATGTCTACCCACAACCACTAGCCTAACACAAAAGTGCTTGGCCAATGGTTTGCTCGCTTTGCCCACACTTGGCGCACGAGCTAGCAGGCCACTATCGCTCGCCTCGGCCTCTCGCCACGCACTAAGCAAGCTCGGCATACACTTTTCATGTTATTATATATATATATAAGGCATTCCATTTGTTATGTTTACTTATTCCTATATTTTATTAAATGAACATGATAAAGTTCCAAGAATATTATTATTCTTAATGTTCCTAGTCAAGTGTTTTATTGTTGATATATTAAAGGGGCAACGATAAAGCATTGAGACTTGTATATGTAATGACTAATAACAATGTGTTATGGATATGAGATATCAAGCTGGACAAATGGGTATATGTCAAAGAACATGTAATGCACTAACCCGCCATGAGATCACTACGTTGATCACTATAGGAGTGTCATAAGTTGGTCTCATTATGACTATGGTGTATATGATCCTTCAACTTAAAGTCACTATGGTTCCTTAAATGAAAATTTGTATATTTTCATACCATCAAACATCATCTATAATAGGATGGACTATAAAGTTGGTTGTTGGATATACTATGAATCATACGAGAGAGATGTGAGTGATGTAGATAGGATTTGTCCCTCCTATATAACAGGAGTGATGTCTATAGGTCCTTTAATTGAGTGAGATTGTGAAATACATGGCCATGCTTAAATGAATCAATATGAGATATCGATCGCATTTGTTTGGAATAGTCAACTCATGGATCAAGAAATGCTAAGATTATGAGGATGATACATTGTGTGTCTCATGCTCAAATCTAGGACAAAGGGATGAGAATACATGGTAACATATGTCACAAACAAGGTTATGTCGAATGCTTAACATTCTTATTACTTGAGTAGTAGTGATGCATTACTAGATGCCACTCACTAACTATGATTCTAAATTGTGATTTTAAGGTCATTACCAACATAATAAGAACCTATAGGGTCACACATAAAGAGTAACTCGAAATTAGAGTATGACCAAAAGTCCTAATTAGATTAAGATTCCTTGTTAGGTTAAGATTTCTAATTGGATTAGGATTCCTAGTTAGGTTAAGATTCCTAGTGAGACTAGGATAAATATTAGATTATAATATTTAAGTACATTAATAGAGTGGTTCGACTAAGGCATATAAAATGGGCTTAATGAAGTCAAAGTCCAAGGTCGTTGAATATTAATTTATTAAAATAATCAACCCATATTTTTCTTTCTCTTTAGGGCTAGGAAATTAGTTTTTTTGGTGGGAACATGGCTCATACACATTTTGATTGTTGTAAAATACAACTAGCACATAATATTATTTATATAAGTATAACTATGAGATAGAAACCCTAGTAGCTATGAAGATAGAAGCCTTGTCAACTTTGAGAGGAAACCCTAGCCACCTTAAGTGGAAGAGTGCTCCATCCTTCAAACACCATAACTCATAGCTAGCACTTCAACTTGAGGTGACTCTATTCTAGAATTGTTCGAGTGGTCGAGATGTTTGTGTCGATATCCATAGAGGTGTAGTTCATAGTTCTATGCTCATGATTCAGGCATCCCTCATGTAAGAGACATGATCTACACTATAAGAGAGGTACAATTTGTAGATTTGTGCTTGTAATTTAGGCATCTCTCATACAAGGGACGTGATTTATGCTATAAGAGGTAATGATCTTACCCTCTAACTTTCTTGTTTTTGCATGGATCTTATGGTGTTTCGAAGCAAAATTTTAATTATATGATATTATTACGGCTGCATCATTTGCTCTTATCTTGCTTTGAATCTCTACATCCCTCTTTTCCTCTCTCCTTCTCTCTCCCTCCCTTTCTTTTTTCTTCTCTCTCCCAATCTCTCTCCCTCTCTCTTCTCTCTCTCTCTCCCCCTCTCTACCTCTCTATCTCCCTCCCTCCCTCTCTCTCCCTCTCTCTCCCTATCCTTCCTCTCCCTCTTTTTTCCCCTATCTCCCTCCATCTTTCTATCATTCTTGCTCCCTACCTCTCTCTCTTTCCCTCTTCCTCTCTCTATCGCTCTATTCTTCTCTCTCTTCCCCCTCTCTCCCTCCTCTCTTCCTCTCTCTCCTTTTTTCTCTCTTTCCTCCTCTCTCTCCCTCTCTTCCTCTTTTTGTCTCCCTCCTTTACCTTCTCTCCCTCTCTCTCTCACTCTCTCCCCTTCTCTCCCTTCACCTCTCTTTTACCCTCTATATCTCTCCATCTTGCTCTCCCTCTCTTTCCTCCTCTCTCCTTCTAGTTCTCTCTCCCTCTCTCTCTCCCTCACCATCTCTCCCTCTCTTTCTCCCCTCTCTCTCCCCCACCTAACTCTCTCCCTCTCTCTCCCACTCTCTCTCCTTCTCCCTCTTTCTCCTATATTATCTCTCTCTCTCCCTCTCTTTCTCTCTATCACTCCCTCTCTCTGTCACACTCTCTCGCTCTCTCTAACTCTCTCTCCCTCCTCCTCTCTCCCTCTCTTTTTCTCTCTTCCATTTTCCTTCCTACTCTCTCCCTCTCTCTCTCCCTCTCCCTTTTTCTTTCTCTCCCTCTCCCTCTTTCTACCACTCTCCCTTTCTCTCCCTAACCCTCTCTCTATCCCATAGTCTATCCCTTTTTCCCTCTTTCCATCTCCCTCTTCCTATCCTTCTCCCTCTCTCTCCCCCTTCCTCCCTCTCTTTGCCCCTCTCTCCCCACCTCCCTATCTGCCCATCTTTCTCTCCTCTCTCTCTCTCTCTCTCTATCTCTCTCCCCATCTCCTTGAAAATGCATCTTATAGAGGTGTGGAATAAAACCTAAATTTTTCTCCATCTAAGACTTTCAAGATCACACCATTGAATCAACTAATCATACATACATAAATCAAGTATAAGTAAAAAATAACCTCTTGTAGTGTAGATTTAACCTTTGTAGAAAGGAGTCATTCATGTGTCTAACCTATATGAATAATCCATGTAGCTTAGACACCCACAAAGAAAGCCATGAGAATCTAAGAATACTGGTTCTAATCTTTTTTTATAGTTAATTTCTTTTCCGAGAAAATCGAGTTAGGGTTTCTTATGATAACTCACTCTTTTTAGGGAGAGAAATGCTTTTTTTTTTATCATGTGCATTTGTTTTTCTTAAGTTCCTCCTTAGAGGTGGCTTTTGTCATGTGTATGTGTTTTTCTTAACCTCTCCTTAGGGGTGGCATCCTTATCCATGGAGGATAAGGAGTTACAACATGTTTAGGCTTGTTTGATATTATCCTTGTAAACCCTAAGCCTTATCCAAAAGTGATCAAGTTTATTCTTCCACCAAAATACCTTATAGCCTTTTAAATTAAGCTAATTGACCCAAACTCTTTTTTCCCAATTAATTTCTAATTAATTTAAACTATTCAAATAAATTAGGTTAGATATTTTTTAGAAAGCCGACATTAGGAAACAATTTTCAAAATACCCTTAAACCAAAATTAGGAAACTAATTTCCTTTTTAGGAACTCGACTTCCAAGTTAGGAAACTAATTTCTAAAATAAAAAACTTTTTATTTTATGAAACTTTTTCCAAAATAGAAAACTTTTCAAAATAGAAAATGTTTTCTAAAACAGAAACTTTCAAAACTGAAAACCTTTTTCAAAATCTTTGCTTTGCTTTTATTATGTGAATGTTTAAACTTATATGTGTGACTCAATAGGCTCTTAGATATGTTAGAAATGTATCAAGAATAAAAGACATCTCTTTCATCTCTTGATATATAAATCAAGATTGGCCTTGAGCAAGGCATCATGACTACCCAATTCTCTAGGAGGATTAATTAATTAATCTATAATTACCTTTCATGAGCATGGTTGCCATATAATTCTCATGCTAATTTATCATAGTGTGATCTAAACTTGGTTTATAGTTTATTCGATTATGATCACATAAATTTTCTTTGATTCTCAATTATGCTAATTGGTATACTCCCATTATGGCCATAGATTCCTTGAGTAGACAACTAGTGAATTGTAATGTGATAACTCCTTTAGCATACAAGGAATAACATGACATATCTTAGTCATCCATCTATCTCCATTAAAGTCCTAGCGCATATAACAAATTTCCTATATAAAGCTCTTGACTAAGCCCATCAAAATGAGTGTCAAAATATATACGTGCTCTAATGCGATAACCATGATGAATTCAAGTCAAAGGACCAATTGTACTCATCCCGTATGACATTCTCATAGACTAAAGTAAATGGGTTCTCATGGTGAGTATGTCTAGTATTCTCTAACATTAATCATGTAAGAGTTTGCTTTAGCATCACCATGCCAATAGGTGTGAGATCTCATACTATTCCGTAACATTACTCACAAGTCTTGTTGCATATAATCTATGTCCATGCTTAATCATGCTATGAGTTAGGATATTAATGATATCATTTAAGTGCATTAATGTTTATCTCACATATTTTTATCAATCATTAAAGTAAATCATATCATATATACTTTTATCCAATTTTATCAAAATATAATTGACAAGAATTAACGGAAAGACTTAATTAATAAGTCAAACAATCTAAATAATATTGGATTTTGGGCATCTACACTAACATCCCTCTCTCCCCCTTTTTGCCTCTCTCTTCCTATATATATATATATATCCCTTCTCCCCTTCTCCCCTCTCTCCATATCCCTTTCTACCCTTTCTCTTCTTCTCTCTCCCACTATCTTTCTCTCCCTTCTTCCCCTCTCTCCCTCTTCGTTTCTTTTTATCTTTCTCCTTTTTTCTCTCCTTCTCTTTCTCTTCCTCTTCCTCTACCTCTCTCTCACCCCCTCTCTCCATATCTTCCTCTCCTTCTCCCTCTCTCCCTCTACTTCCCCATCTCTCCCTCCTCTTCTCCCCTCACTTTCCCTCTCCCCCTCTCTTTCTCTCCCTCCCTATTTTCTCACCTTGTCTCCCTTCTCTCTCTAATTCTCTCCCTCTCTCTCTCCCTATCTCTCTTCCTCTATCCCCCTCTCTCTCTCCCACTCTTCTTCCCTCTCCCTCTCCTTCTCTCTCTCTCAATCTTTCTCCCTCTCCCTTCTTCTCTCTCCCTCTCTCTCCTTATCACTTTATCTCACCCTATCTCTCATTATCTCTCTCTCTCTCTTCCCTTTCCCTCTCTTTCTCTACCCCTCTCTCTCTCTTCATTCACCTCTATTTCTCCCTCTTTCTCTCCCTCTCTCTCTCCCTCTACCCCCTTATATTTCTCTATCTCCCATAATCTACCTCTCTCTCCCTTTTCCTCTTCCCACCTCCCTCTCTCCTTCTCTCCCTCACTCCCTCCCTCTCTCTCTCTCTCTCACTCTCCCCCTCTCTCCCCTCTTCTCTCTTCCTCTCACTCCTCCCATCCCTTTTCCTTTCCCTCTCCTTCTCCATCCTAGTCCCTCTGTCCCTCTTTGTCTCTCCTTTTCCTTTTTTACTTCTCTCTCACTCTCACTCCCTCCTTCTCTCTCCTTCTATCTTTCCCTCTCTCTCCTCTTCTCTCTTTACCACTCTCTCTCCTTCTCTCTTACTCCCTCTTTTCCTTTCGCTACTACTCGTCTCCTTTTATCCTTCCTTCTTTCCCTCTCTCTCTCTCTCTCTACCCCTATCAACATCGCTCTATCACTCCCTCTCTCTTTCTCCCTCCTTCTCCTTCTCTTTTCTTCTCTCCCTCCTTCTCACTCTCTGTCTCCCCTCTCCCTTTCCTTATCTCTCTCACCCTATCAACATCTCTCCATCACTCCCTCTCTCTCCCTCCTTCTCCTTCTCTTTCTTCTCTC